>VZRO01005375.1:27774-203234 GCA_013397915.1 Daphoenositta chrysoptera
CTCCCCGCAACGCCGACGCTTCCCTACCCAAAGAGGGGAAAAGCAGAGCGACCCAGTAGCCCCACCACCGTTCATAAATACTAATTTTCAAAGCGAAAGGGGAATAAAACATACCGATAACAGAACTGCTCTCAGCGCTGTTCCCTTTTGCCTGATGCTTCTCGCATAGTTGGGTTTTCTCTTCTTTTCTATTCCTTTCCCCCCCCTTTCTTTCAATTTCTTTTCTTATTATTGTTTTTCCCCCCGCTCCATCACCAAAAGCAAGTCGGGGGAACGACTGTGTCTGATGCCTTTTCTCTTTTGTGCTGACTGCTGGAGATGAGCCTAGGCTTGACCTGACCATGATTCCAAGGACTGGCACTTCTCTTTTACCCCTACTTTGTAGAGATCCAGACCTTCTCTTCCTGATTGTCAAGAAAATTAAATTATTGCTGAATTTGGAAATCTAGGCAGCAGCACCTTACTTTTTCCCTGCATCTCTCTGGAATCGTTTCTGGGATATTTCCAAATCATCACAGAAAGCAGGAGGAATGAACCGGCGGCTAGTGAAAATTTTGACAACCTTGTTTGCGTTTTTCTTAGAGACAAACCACTTCAGGTAGGTGATACCACTCTGTAATAATATTTGTCAAAAGGTTGTGAGAATGATAACTATAAAGATACTACGTCACAATACCCTAGTTTGCTGTATTTGAGAGTGTTTTGTGTTCATTCTATATAGACTATCCCTTTTACACTCAGAGACTCGTTGCTTGGTAACAAACACAAAATATAATAATCTCAAGTTTGGGTGATCTATTTTCCATTTTCTGATGCAAAGATGTGGGGTTTTTTCACTGTATATCAGTATAGCTAAGAACATTTTCTTCGGCTTTTCTTCCAGAATGCAAATTCTCTGCACTCGGCAGAGGTTGTTTAGGAAGTTGCTTTGGTTCCCTCCTCTTCAGTCTTTGGAAATGATTGTACCAGTTTTGTCAGGGATGTAGCTATTTGAAATTAGAGAACCAGCCCTCTGATTTTGGGAAAACCCTGGATCAGACGAGTATTGTGTTCACTTAAAGTACCAGTGTTTCTGAAATTTTTTAACATTTCATGAGCTTTTGCTGCAGCTATTGACTTTTTTGTGATACTAAGCAAACAGGTCAGTCTTATTAACCAGAAGAGCATTTTAGATGAGATTCATTATTGTACTGTATGCTGCTGTGCGTCTGCACTTACAGATGTATCTACATGTAAAAGTGTTTTTCTAGGAGTAATGAGGTATCCATATAGTGACAGAGTGAAACAGTGTTTATATTTGTGAGCCTGGGTTTACAACACGACTCATAACTAGTGGGGTCTGAATGAAAACAGAAGTAATTTGTCTAGGAATAAGTGTACTATATTAATTTTCCAGTTTTAATTTTCTTAACTGAATTATTTCATTATTTAAGTTGGATATATCATCTGCTGTGTATTAAATATTAAAGATATTTGTAACAGTACCCTGTCATTGACAAAAGCAAAAAGAAGCAACCACCTCCTATAAATGGAACCTGAAAAAATGTGTGGAATCACACTATGAGAATTTACTATCACCTTGCCTTTTAACAATTCTGGTGAATTGTTTCTCTTTTGTAGCGAGAGAAAGGATTTGATATTTGCTTCTCATTTCAGATGATCACATGTATATCTGATGTTTTTATACTTGTGTGTAGATGCATGAAAATACCCCATGAAAGACTCCTGAAACTGAGAGGTTCCCTTTGGGCAAGTATTTAAACAGAGAGTGGTTAAGAAGTCAGAGTCAGAATTACTTTTAATTTAGCTCAAAGATAAAGAGGAAACAGACACAATGAAATTGGGTGTTTAAGAATGAAGATAATGTTTTATTATTAAATCTGTGCCTCTACACACCAAATATGACCATTTTCATTCTAGTTTCTTTCTCCCTGGGGAACAACCATGGGGAACTCCTAAATTGTCTTTCTCTGCAATGTATAATGTGCTTGCAATATGTAATGTACTGTGTACACAGCATTTCACACACATGATATGGTACCAGAAGTTTGCTCTTAAATCCTTAAAATGGACATGTTCAAAGAACTTGCATAGAAATACCATAATAAATTTTATTACTCAATGCTCATCGAGTGGGGGTGAAACCCCCCTAAGATCAGTTGTGACTGACTCCAGAACCCTTTTTGCCTTGTTGGGAAAGAATCCAGACACTCACTAGCATAATTTAAATCTTTTTTGGGTAGCATCTGTAAAAAACAATTTTATTTCCATCTGTATCTTTCCCGATGTTAACAAACCCGGTATTTTTCAGTGTTGCTTGATAAGTGGAGCTGGCTGTGATGCTGTTGTTAGGAAGTTTAAGACCACCTTAAACCAGTATTAACATAACATTTTAAGAGCATCCATGTAATGAAAACAATGATATAAAACAGGATATCAAAGTCACTCTAAGAAGGATCTACATGTTAAGGTGAAGAGTAAATTGAATCTTCTAAAGTCTTAAAACTGTAATTAATTTATTTTTAAAGCTAAGTTTTTTTCTGAATAGAAAATTGTGTTCATGCACGTTACCTGAAACTCATCTTTATTTCTAGAATAAAGTTTTCAGATGAAAGGTAGAGTATGTTGCTCTTTAAAAATATTAATTGCTACCTTCACAGAATTGAGACAATTTTATTTAGCGCTGTAATTTCTCCATGACTTGAATACAATACAAGCTAAATATTAGCTAATGGTGGCTAATAATTTATTTAGGACGACTTTCTGTAAAGAACATGATTCAAGATCTGGAAAATCCCCCTCACAGACCCTGTCTCCTTCAGATTTTTTGGACAAATTGATGGGAAGGACATCGGGGTATGATGCTAGAATCAGACCAAATTTTAAAGGTAAGTTTTCTAAGACTTCTAAGTAATTAATTGATAATTTTTGGGACAAATTATAGGTTTTGAGGGGTTTTTAACCTCTCGGTTTAGATTATGTTTTCAATAACTTCAGTTTTCCGGTTTTATAGTGCCATGGAGAACAGTTGATCCATGGGGTGGACTAGGAGAGCAGTGTAGGTAATAAGGGTCCAGAGCCTGAAAACCCTCTTTTGACATGACAGTAATGTTCAGATGTCAGAAAACGTTTCTGAAGACCTTACTAATTTAACGTAGTAAATAGGATTATGGGCTTCAGACTAAAACCAAATGAGATGACTTGTTCCTGAAATTTTTAAGCCACAAAGACAATATCATTAAAACTTCCATGCTGAGATATTGTCTTTAGAGCAGTGTCTGAAGAAAAAAGAAATCTATGTTTTCTTTCAACTCGAAGAAAGTAAAAGCTTCTTCCCAGAGGTAGGGGGAACTCAAGGAATGTACACAGAAGATTTTATCCTGCAAATGCTGAATGAATGATAAGAACCAATGTCTCAAGATCCCTATAAAATATAGAAACTGTATTCTGTTTGGCATTTCCATGACAGTTCCCTTTTCTTCGAAAATGTGGACTGATATGTGGAACATCATCACCACCATCCCAGCACAAAGAAAGCTGTGTATTGGAAGCTTCTTTTGCAAACATTATTACTCAAAGCAAGTTTTCCTTGCTGTAGTCATGTAAATCCCTATAGAGAAGAGTACAGAATATCTTGTTGCTTTCTATGAAAGGAGTTGGGAGAGTAGTTTTCGTTGCCAATATTTAGCATTTTGTGAGAGTCCTATAATTCCACCAAAATCATCTCCTCTATGCCAATTTAAAGTCAGAATATGGTTTTACTTTGAAAACTGATAAAATGCTTTCTCCCTTAACAAATCTCATGCCAATGTACATTTGCAACTCATATCTATTAGCTTTGGTCACTGAAATGCATTTTTTCCTGTATTAAGCCTTTTAGCTGTTCTGTGAAAGTTGATAATGGCTGGAAAAAATCATCATTTCTTAGCCAGTGAATGAACTGTAAGGAGAGAAGAAGCTCACATGTCAATGAGAAAAGTGTTTAATTAAATTTAGATCAAAGATCAGTTTCTTCTCTCTGTTCCACATGTGCAAATTACAAGATTTAGAACAAAGTGCCTTTTTTGACTGCTTCCTATGCCTGAGTGAGGAGCAAACTAGTATGGATTTCAGATCCAAAGGTTTGAAAGCTGACAAGTTAAAAAAATCAAGTCAGTGAAGTCTAAAGTCTTAATTTCAGAGTATTTTTCAAAGTGCTTATTGAGTTCCTGAGCTGGTGTCCCCATCAGCTTATAGTAAGTAATATCACATTAATCTCTCACATTCATTTTGTATGTTTGCATGAGTATCAGTGAAATTTTAGAGAATGTAAATGAAGGCAGAAATTGCCTGAATTGAGCAAGGTATCAATCCTTAAGAACTTATTCCTGCTCTTTATAAGGGAGTGGCACTAAAAACCCTTCATCTCTTGTATCTCAGACAAAAACCAGTAATAGCAACAGTTCCATGTACATACATGACTTAGAGACAGCTCTCTATTGCTCCCCAGTATGTCTACAACTATTTAATGAAAAACATAGGAGACAGGTTCATAGCTTTGCTCCCCTGATACTCGGGTGTGCAGAGCAGGTATGGTGTGCACAGTATTGCGTGGTTGGTGGACGCTGAGCTGTTTGGCAGACACTTCTCCCCTCCAACTCCTGTATTTTGTTTGCATTCCCAAAGCAAAGCTGCTGCCTGTTGACACCTATGAACCCTTACTGGCAAAACATCTGCCATATTTTGGTTTTTGATTTTTTTCCTAAGTCACACTCCAGAGTAGGATGGTACTTTGAGGCAGTTTGAACTGATAAACAGATCTTGAATGCTTTCTTGTAATTTCGTGTCTGTGAGCCCTCCCAGAGCTCTCAGTCTTCTGGTGAGGGGTCTGAAAGTTCTTCTTGTTCTTTGCTATGTCCATTTGAATGGTATTTTTGACCTCAGAGTTTAGAACTAGAGAGTTAAGTCGTGCTGTTTTGAACTTCATATCACCAGTCAAAACCTTGTAAGCTGATAACCCTGTTTATTAGTCAATACCCATGTTCTAGTTGCCCAAGTCTCACTAATGTTTCAAAAAAATTGAAAATACTGATTGTTCTATATTGCATACTTCTTCCTTTTAAAGAATAAGGACAGCTGCAAAGGGGTCAAAATAAATTTATTTTGCTTGAAGTTAGTATGAAAACCTTTTTTTTTTTTTTTTACTGAGCCTTTACTGTGTCCATAATAAATTGCTTCAGTTTTTAACACTCATAAATATGTTTGAGGTAATTTTGGGGGTGAGGCCTACTGTAAAATACTGATATTCTAAATCAAATAAATGGAAGACTGTATGAAATGCTGAATAAGAACCTGATTCATAACACTTTTTATATTTTAAGGAAAGAACTTTTTATCATAAAAGAGACTACTGGATCAACGGTTTAAACTAGGGATCTTCTATCTGGCTTTGGTATTAGTCTGGGGATAATATTTGTTTATTATGTTTCAGAAAAGACATTGTGCATCAAGATCATTGTGCCACTATTCAGCCTCTCCTCGTAGGGTCTTGAGGGGCAGCTGTTTGAGGAGTGGCTGAGGGCACTTGTTCTGTTCAGCCTGGAGAGGAGGAGGCTGAGGGGAGCCCTCATTGGGGTCTGCAACATCCCCACGAGGGGAAGAGGAGGGGCAGGCACTGATCTGTGGCGACAGTGACAGGACCCGAGGGGATGGCCTGAAGTTGTGTGAACCTAAACCTCAGGGGAGATTTAGGCTCAATATTAGGGAAAGATTTTTCACCTAAAGGGTACCTGGGCACTGGAACAGCTCCCCAGGGAAGTGGTCACAGCACCAGCCCGACAGAGCTCAAGAAGCATTTGGACAATGCTCTCAGGCACATGATGTGACTCTTGGGGTGTCCTGTGCAGGGCCAGCAGTTGGACTTGGTGATCCCGATGGTCTCTCCCAACTCAGTTTATTCTGTGATTCTCTGATTCTACTCATGCATTCATCTAGCTTTTTTCTGCTTCAGACCAGTTACACAGCTTTTTCTGAGTCCACTACAAGCATTTTAAAGTGTCAGAAAAGTCTGTTTTCATGGAAATGCAACTGAGTAGAACACATTTATCCTATGCCACTGATTAGACAATAATTAAATATACTTTTATGACTAGTTTGAATTACTGGAAAACAGCAGCTATTAGATTAGTTTTTGAAATAAAGGCTGTGCACTCCAAAGAGAGAGGAAAATGCTACTTACTGGAACAAGGTGTTTTATCCAGATAAAGCATTTCATCATTAGTGACTGCTTTTTCCTATCTTGTTCTTGCAAATTAAAAAATTCAGGAAGATAGTGAGAGAGCAACAGGTGAATATATAAACATTTAGGCATCAACAACATGGCTTTTTTGGTTGTGATTTTTTTGTGTGTGGTTTTTTTTGGTTTTGTGCTTGATTTTTTCTAGAAGTACTGTATAATGAAAGATACCTTCTCTTTTGTATTGTTCTGTCTTATACAGTCATTCGAATGCAGAGGAACATATTTCTTTTTCTTTTTGATTCACCAAGCGGTTGGATACAAAATGACCAGAAACTAAGAGGGGATATCCCCCTGATGAAAAGCCAGAAGGAAGTGCCAGAGTGACAGCTCTCAAAATTGCCCTTCTTTAATCACTCTCTGTCAGATATTTAATGCATACTTTTTCATCTTCCACTTCTCTTTCACTGAGTTTGAATAGCCTAATAATTTGCACAAGGACACAGAGGGGAATACTTTTAAATGTAAATATGAGGACTGAAATCTAGTACTAACTAAAGTCCCTGGAAGTCTTTCTGTTGACAGCAAATGTATGCTCATGGTCCTATGAGTTGATTTGCAGTTTCTTCTTCAATTATAACATCAGTTGAACATGGTTGCTGTAAAATAGTAAAAGGTGAGATTTGCATGATGCATTTTTACTTTATTAATATTAATTTTCTGGTTTTTTAATGGTAAATCCCAAGAGAAGCAATGTCTTTTACTTTCTCCAGTGCTCACTTTGCTTTCAAAGTGAAATAAACCCCAGAAATAGCAGCGTAGGGCACCTGTGTTATGAAACTAGCCAAGAATGTGCTTTCTCACAGAAACCAGGGATGGTGAAGTGGTAGCTTAGCTTAGTGTACATTCAGCTCAGGCTCAAGAGCACTGCATGTAATGCCATGATACAAGGGGTCAATCTAAAACTGAATCACAACATGAGGTGTGGGGCTAATGGAAAGCCAACTGGAATTTAACATTTCCTAGCAGGTGTTGATATCCAGAGGTTATTAAATTATTTCAACTTTTTAACACTTCCGTCATCTAACACCGCTTAAAATCTAAACATAATCTAGAAATTATCAGATAGAAAAAAGCCATTATCTATAGGCACTGCTATGTCCCTTATGCCAAATACTTTAAGTAATAGGCTGGCTGTCATGCACTGGGTGCAGAGCAGGAGAGCTGGTCACCAAGAACTGCAGAAATGTTATCTTCAGGTATGGAAAATATTTGCAATGAAGATGATAGTGATTTTCTTTTTATTGAATTTCATTCCATGTTTTAAATTCAATCTTTCCCATTGAATTATTATTTACTAAAGAGTATTCTGATTTTTATGGAATTACACAGAGGTGTGCAGCAACAGTGCCTATTAATGTTACCCTCATCACTGGATGGTGCACTACAGTGTGAATTAACTTTCTCAAAAGCTGCTGTTTTGTTAGTGATGCATTTTGGGGGTGTAGGGCCATAGTTGTAAAAGATTAGTCTGCGATTACAGCAGTGTAATGCCATTTTCATGCAGAGTCTGTGGGTTTATATCTGAATAATAAACACATGGACTAAGTAATTTACTGAAAATTAGCCTGACAACTGTTACAGGAAGTGGCTTATGCACTTTAATACTTTAACTCTTTGGCAGCAAGGATCAGGTTTTCCCATATGTTCAAACCCGTCGCTTACTTATTTGGCCCCTGAGTTGACCAGTAATGAAATACTTAAAAAACATGAATGCAAAACGCTGAATGATATTTAAGGGTGAAACTAATGGCATCAAGCTTAATAAATAAAAGCAGTTTCTATGCATGTGATAAGAGGATCTGTCTGGAAAGTTGACCTTAATCTAGACATATAAAAGTTGAAAAGCATACCAAAGATAAGCTATGGGACTGCAGCAATTTGTTCTCTAGTGGCTGACAACCTTCCCCCTACACTTCAGGTGGTAATAATTACTGGCCATGAAGTTGGATGTGGTGAATACCTTGTACTGGGCTATTCTTCAAAAAGGGCCAAGTTCAAAGGCTCAAAGGTCCAAATCCAGTGGAGACTCAGATCCTGTTCAGGCAGAGCAGCATGTATTAACAAAGGGCACATTATTGATGCATTCAAGTTTTAGGGCATGGGATGAAGAATCATTATAGGAGAAGGGAGACTACTGGGCCAGTTTTCAGATCTGGCCAGACCATTGCACTCCCTAAATATAGTTGCTTGAGGTGTCCAAGCATGTATTATTAGGAAGGTAAGCTTCTGGTTCATTTCTGTCTTGAAACATATCTAAAACTTTGCAATGTTTTCAGATAAGGCTGTGTACACACATCTCATTGCACAGTAAGATGCTGCATGAGGATACTTACCCGCAGGACATGGAGTTTATTTGGTTTTGGTTTGTTTTTCTTCAGCTGTGAAAATGAAGCTAAGGAAATGATGCTCAGTCTCTGCCCTAGGTATGCAGGTTTTCAGGCAGAGGGATCCTTTTAATTGTGTTTCTTTTAAAACGGCTAAGGGCAAAAAAAAAAAAAAAAAAAGGCTATGACCCTTGCACTTCTTCCTCTCTTTAATTTCAGGTTCCTTCTCAGAACATGAATAGGCTGGATGAGTTGCATGGCTAGTTAGGTTATGTCTAGGCTACTAGACAAATGGGGCCAGACAGCAAGCTCAAGGCACCTCTGATAATCTACTCTGCTTGGCTGTTTGCTCATTCCCTGGATCTCTTTCTGAGCTTCCTGCAGCCAGCTGCTTCCAAAACAAGCCAGAAAGGCTGTGAGCACGCAGCAGTGTAAAGCACAAGCTAACCAGTGCTGCCTGGCATCCAAGCTGAGGATCTGTCCAGGTCTTCTTTTATATATAAATGCTTAACCACAGTCCTCTGTATTGTATTGGTGTGTTGCCTTTATTCAGAACCAATTATTTAATTAAGAGATATCAATAGATTTGGCTGTTGTCACGGAATATTATTCTGCTGCTGCATAAACTGCAAAGGGGATTTATGAGAAACAAATGTCAAAGCAGAACCAAAGACCTTTGATATCAAAGGAGGAGATGCCATTGTTTTGATCATATTCTAATTTAAGTGTAATGTTTTTATCACATTCAGTGTCATGTTCACACTTAAATTTTCTATGCAGTTGAAGACAAAGCCCTTGGGTCACTCATTAAGGATCTCGTTGTGTTTTGGCTGTTTTACAAAGCATGCAGTTTATATTTAGAACATATAAAAACATGTACATTAAATTTACCATTAGTATATACATTTCTAATCTGCAAATTGTTTTACACAGTTACTAGAAAAATGAATTCATAAAACAGAAATATGCAGTTTTATTATAAGGACTCACTACCTTATTTTTTCCTCTGTAGATTTTCATAGAATCCTAGAATGGTTTGGGTTGGACGGGATCTTAAAGAACATCTGGTTCCACCCACCTGCCACAGAAAGGGACACCTTCCACTAGACAAGATTACTCAGACCTCATGCCAACCTGGCCTTGAGAACAACCACGCATGGGTCATCCACACCTTCTCTGGGCAACCTGCTCCAGTGTCTCATCACCCTCACAAAAATAATTTCTTTCTAATATCTGATCTCAGCCTGCTCTCTTTTAGTTTAAAGACATTATCTCTTGTCCTGTCCCTGCATGTCATTGTAAAATGCCCCTCTCCAGCTTTCTTGTAGGCTCACTTTCGGTAGGCTGGAAGACTGCTGTAAGGTCTCCCTAGAGCCTTCTCTTCTCTAGGATGAACAACCCCAAATCTCTCAGTCTGTCCTCACAGAAGAGGTGCTCCATCCCTCTGATCATTTTTGTGGCCCTTCTTTGGACCTGTTCCAACAAACCCATGTCTTTCCTGTGCTGAGGGTGCCAGAGCTGGATGCAGTATCTCAGGGACGGTCTCTTGAGACTAGAGCAAAGAAGGACAGTCCTCTCCCTTTCCCTGCTGCCCACACTGCTTTTCATGCAGCCCAGGACAGGGCTGGCTTTTGGGGCTGTGAGTGCACATTGCTGGGTCATGTCCAAGCCTTTCTCCTCAGGAATGTTTTCAGTCCAGTCTCTGCCCAGCCTGTGCTGGTGTCTGGCATTGCCCCACATACAGGACCTTGCACTGGCCTTATTAATCTTCATGATCTTCACACAGGCCCACCTCTCAAGCCTCCCAAGGACCTTCTGGATGGTGTCCCTTCCCTCCAGTGTGTCGAGCACACCACAGGGCTGGGTGTGATGAGAACCCTTGCTGAGGGTGCACTCAGTCCTCTGTCCATGTCACTGACAAGATGCTAAGCAGCACCAGGCCCAGTACTGACATGAGCTGTTGGACTGGGACACTGAGCTGTTGACTGCAACTCCAGCAGGATTGATGAAAGAGCTTCCTGCACTCCAGAGTCCCTTATCACCATGCTCAGGGCTCTCCCATCTTTCCTGATACGCCTCAGGCTGCCCCTGGCCATGTCACTGGTGCCCACACGACCCGGCAGCAGTGGGTCCTAGTGGGCTGTATGAGGGCGAGCAGCTCACCTCTCCTGAGAGCACACAGGTGCCTCCCCCCACACCCCGTGGAAAAGTCACCCACCATCACCTTTCCTCAGCTGCACAGGTTGTTACACAGGGAGCAGATGGAGCTGCCTTACTCAGTTCCAGCAACAATCCTGACCTGACAGGTCTTTCCTCTTCACTCTCCAGAGCAGTGAAGTGGTTCTGTGAGGGCACCTCAGCCTTCAGGGGAAGCCTCTTCCTCCCGCAGGTCCTTGCTGGTTCAAACTTCCATTCTTCTGCATTACTGCTCCCCTCCCTCTGTGTGTGCTGGGAGGGTTTTGGGTGTTTTTCCATGGGCTTTGGGTGTGTATAAATCTCTGATTAAGTAATCAGAAAACGTATGTTTGACAGTTCAGCTTCCAAACACGCATTTCACAGTCTTTCACAGAAATGTAAGAAATTTAAGTCTGCAGAGAGGAGCCCCCCAGATGATGCAGACAGGGTGGTACAGGGTCTGGCAGAACTCTAATATGAAGGGTGCACAATGTATGGCATAAATAGTGACCTGCCATTGTCTCAAACACCAAGCCCATGATTAAAATTCTAAATTTGCAGAAATAGAAAGGCTCTGATACTGGAAACTGTGCAAGATCTAAGCAGTATAGTACATGACAGAGAAGTGTAATTTGCCAGGCATTCAGTTACTTATGAGGGTAAATAAGAGCGGCCTAGTGGCTTATTTGAGCTGTGACAGCTACCAGCAATCCTCAAGTATTGTCAGGGAATGAAGGCATAATGATTACTCCTGGTGCATCAACTCCATGTTAGCACTTCAAGAGTCAATAAAAGAAGGAAGCATTTAAAAGAGGACTTAGGTGGAATTTGAGCCCACAAACCCCCATGCCCCCTCCCTGGAAATCTCTGATCCACCTGCTTTGTAACACTTGGCAGTGCATTACTGTTTTACTTAAAGTTCCTCAGATTCTCTCAGTTTTGCTCTCAAGTGTGCACAGAACTGCCCCAGTCTGCTTCACCAAGCACCCACCTCTCTCCTAACCCAAATTCAGACTCTCTGATGAGGCACTGCTCCACCTCCATCTTCCTGTATGGACCAGGCATTGCAGAGCCTGCCTTATATTCCACAGGAAAAAGATTCCTCTCAGTGTGGATCTGTAATCACTTAACTTGCCACGCTGCCACCCCCAAACAAATGGTGTCTCTGGGTGGCCTGCCTTCCTCTGCAATACATAGAAGATTTTTTGGTCCAGTTTTCCCTCAGCTTGAAGAGTTCTCTATCTGATCCAAAGGAGTATAAATGATTCTGAGAGGTCTATTTTGAAGCAAAGAATTCAAACTTGACTAAGCCAGGGAAAAAATGCAAAGGGAACATGACTTTTCAACCTTTCAGTGTAGCTGCTTGTCTGAGAAAGGAGAGCCTTTACTCTTGACCACTTTGATGAGATGCACAGAAGTGCCTGTTGTAGCCAGTACACCTTAGGGGCAGCTGATGTGACTCTTATAGAAAATGTTCTAAGGACAGGGTTTGACAAACAGCACTTCTCTCACATGTGCTGATAATTGCCCCAGCCACTAAGATAGAAGTATTTTTAGCAGTCACCATAGCTTAACTTTAGGATGATTCCCACCTCCTCTGAGTAAGAGACAATGAGAGATATCCCACCCCATTTTCCAAGAAACCCACAGCCTTGTAGTCTAAGAGATACAAGTCAGCATCCCTTCAATCTGAGACAGGCATAGAAGCTCTTAGAAGGGACCCTTTCTGCATGAAATCTCTCAATACTTTGTTATTGGGCACAAAACTGATAGTGTTTTAGAAGGAAAAACTGAAATTCTTGACTGATTTTTCAGTGTAAGGTTGTGTGTGTTGATCTGGTGCAGTGGTCTGAGCAGTGGATCCCGAAGGAGGTACCTCAGCCCTGCTGTAATCACAGTTTCAGCAGGGCTCACCAAGAGCCCACTGCAGGTTACTTGCTCTCTGCAAGTGGAGCCCTGCTGTGCTGAAGAATCGTGTTCTGCACATGGACCACATGGTTCCTGCTCAAGGGCCTGGGTATTCTGCACCAAAGCATCAGCCACTGCAGCTCCTTCTGCCTGCCACGGGGCTGAGACTTCCTTGGCTGTAGCAAACACTGGGCTGTCTGTGGAAGCACCGTAGCAGAATGGTGCTCTTCTCCAAAAGCTAATAACCCCTACCTGTGTGTTTCTGTGTCTCCAAAGCCCAGGGCTGCAGGGAGGCACCTGGGCACATCTGTGACTAGCTGAACTGTGAGCACTCTCCCTTAAACAATGGTAAATGGTAACCAACTCAACCAGTTCACACTGCACAAACAAACTCATTGCTCCTCCACCCCAGAAACACAACTACAGGTTATCTCCCTTGCTTTTGTCCTTGGGGAAACTTAACTGAGAAAGGCTAAATGCTTTCCTTAAACTGACATAATTAGTCAGGGAAAATCTAGGATTAAAATTTACCAGATCGATACTCATTATGTTAGGCTGCTTCTAATGACTACATTCCCGATGTGTGTTGTTTTTATGTCTGTCTCAGGCTACGAAACTATCATATCAGAATTGCTATTTCTTCTTGCACTCTTTACTATGTCTGATAAAGAATTAGTCCTAAATAATAAATAAAACAACAGAACAGCTTGCTCAGAATGCTGCTATAAACTCCCACACTGCATTTTAAATCAGTTGTTGAAGAGATGCAAATTATATGCATGGTGCCAAAGCAGGAGCATATGTAAAAACTTTTTTTTTCCAGTTGTGAATTTGCCTGTTGCCTGTGTATAAACACGTGTGCATACTCTCCCTCACGTTAAACTAAAAATGAAGATGTGTTCACTCCACATAAGTTTCAGACTGCAGCAATTTTCCTTTCCAGACAGTGATACCCCATCAGATGGAGCACTCTGAGGTGTTAAAAGCCTTTGGCCAGTCTGGTTATAGGAAACATCCAAAAATAAGCATCTGGGAGAATTTTTCAGCTCTTTGGCTCTGTACTCCTGTGAATACTTTTGCACTCTTTGGCTTCATACCCCTGAGAGTTTTGGTTTTGTCACACTTCTGAGGTGTGTTTTGTGTGAGGTAAAGCACACACAATCTGTTAAAACCAGATTTTAACTCCTTGGTTTTTTATTAAAATATAAGTTTGACTTCTCAAAGTTAAAAATAATTAGGGATAGATTCAATCCAGGTCAAGAAGTTCCTTAGTGTGGACATAGTGTCATTTGGATGACTTTGTAGAAGACTTCTGCTGAGCATGGCTGTTGGTGTCAAAGCCAGAAGAAGATCCTATGCCCTGACCCTGAGGCATGGTTTAAGTCAGCAGAGCTCTGAGCCTATGTGAAAGCTGTGGGGTGCTCTTCACAACAATGCAGTGAACATCCTGCATCAAAGAGCAGGTTTGGTATTGATAAAAAAGTAAGGCAGTCAGTTTATGAGATGGTTATTTTTTAGGGTGGCAGAGTTCTCATTCCCCTCCCATTCTTCCAGTCATTTTATATATATATGAAGAACAGATGACAGAAAAAAACCTGCATGTAAAAGACACCCAAGAAGTACATTAAGGATGTCTTGCAGTAAAAACACAGATCCTTTTTTGTGTTTAGATGTGGGAGACCAGATAGGAGATTTCCAAAAGGAAAGGAGATGTGTGAAGGAGAGGGATAGGAGGCTGAGTTAAACAAGCCTCGATCAACTGATGGGAGTATTGAAGATGAGAGTCAGTACGGAGGAATTAATTTCAAAATAATCTTCTGAACACATTGTGTGGAAATGAGTTGAATTGTAAGAAGGTAAAAAATGGGAAATACTTAAAAATAAAAGGAAAATTTTACTTTGTTAGTGCAAGATGTGGTGGGTATTTGGGTCAGTGTCTCCAATCTGTTGCTGATTGACATCTATACCAGCTCCTGACCATTTCTGTTGTCATTTGTCCCTATCACTGAGCCATCCTATTTGCCTAAATCCCACTGTTCACCTCTGTCCCATGTATCATTTGGTGTATAATTCCATATCAGCCATAAATCAATGTCTGCTCTCTAATATTAGTCACCCAAGCTGCTTTTATAATTCAAGTCCTGCATATGCCTTCAGACAGTAAAACAAGGAACGTTATGGAGAAAAAGCTGGCAGAATTGTGAAATAAAGTGAATGTCTGAAGCTCAGAGGAACAAGAAAGGAGTTAAAATCGATTCTGAATCCTTTCTGTGGCCACAGAGATAGGTATTGTCTAAGCTCTGTATTTGAGACTATAACTATTGACACTTACAGCTCAGCTTCCATTAATTTCTGCAACACAAGATCAGAATTACAGAGAAAGAACAAAGTAAGACATATTTAGAGAGAAATGAACAAAGTAACATTTCTTTTGAAAGAAATATTTTGAAATGAGTATGCCAAGAAAAAGTAATGAGTTCATTCTGACTGAAAATAGAAACCTAGCCTGGTGACAACATTTTAAATATTATTATTAATACTTTTTTTTTTTTTTTTTTTTGTCATTAAGTAGATCTTCCCTCATGCCTTCTCTTCTCAGTGAACATATTTATATCTTGTGGTTCCATGCAGTCTCTTAGATGAGTTGGCTACCCTGGCTTCATAAAACATTATTAATAAGATTACCCAGAAGGAGTTTGGCTGACCTTATGCTGGAGTTCAGACTTCATGACTGTAGATGTAATACCATATTTTATTTAACCACATTCAGGAGTGTCCCAGGCCTCTGCACACGTTATGCAGTTCACATGCCAATGAGCAGGGAAGAGCTCTGTTTTCATTAATGCAGAGCTACTGAGCAGTTTCTCAGGATCAGGTGTGAGGAGCATCTCTGCTACCTGCTCCCAGAGAGGCTGAGAGCCACTTCAGTGAACACTGTTTTGTGATAAGAAGAGAATAGGGGTCTGGATCTTTTCACATCAGAAGGAAAGCAAACAATTCCATTTGCCCAAATACTATCCATTGCTCTATTGCATCAGAAGAAGGAAAACTTTAAAAAGAGATGCCTTGCAAAGAGATGCTTGTCATGACTTGGAAATTTGAAAGATTAGTGGAAAGCTCAGAGAAAGAAAAACAATTTGATGGACATGTGAAAGATTAAAGGATTGATTTGAATATTCTCAAAGTTGACATAACTTCTAAATAACTTTGCACTCAATCTTGTAGTTCAGTTCCAATGGGAAGTTTCCAGACGTAAGATTTCTGATTCACTGTTTTTAGACTTATTTCCACAATTTCATTTGCACATGGAGCACTTTAGCTCTGGGACTGGCTGCACCCAGTCACAAGTGTTGCTGAGGGTCATGTACAAATATCTGAGTGAGCTTTCAAGTGATTTGCTCAGAGATGCACTGCACAGCACTGCGGTGATACAGAGCTCAGCACAAGCTATAATATCTCAGGTTTATGGCCTCCAGTGAATTCCAGACTGCCATGACTACATTGGTACCATCCCTCAAACTACCTACATGAAAGCCAGCTCTAGCACATGTGTACAATCTGTTGTGACTGCTATGGCTGTATATCCTCCTTTGTAGACTAGCTCAGGTTAGCTGGGTAAACCAGGAGCATGTCAACTGTCTAAAGGGCTTTTCTTTTCTGAACTCCTGGTTTGTGAAGCGAGAGGAAATAGTGCCCGAAAACTGTTCTTGTTCAGTGTCTATTAGATAACCTATGTGGATATATCCCACTGTAACCCAGAGCTGACAGTAATGTATGTTTCTGTTACCAGCCTCAGCAGAAAGAGTCAGGGAAGAATGAACACCTCATATGGCCTATCCTGTAATGCCAAATGCAGAACTGAAGAGGCTTTGTAGAGTGAGACTTACCTTCCTCTCCCAGAGCTGGGTCTATGGACAAAAGCATTCACTGAATGTGAAGCATGCCAATCCAACAATTTTCACAAGAGCTTTAAGGCACAAAAAAGTGCATCTTAGCAGGGATTCTCCTTCCTTGAAATGTTGATAGGATTTTACCAGCATGACTCCTGTTACATTCGGCAATAGTCCCACAGCTGAAAACTCACATACCACTTCAGGAATTGACTATTCACTGTTTGAGCTCAAACTGTGTCAATGTATATATATAGAGAGATGGCTTTAGCAGTATTTACTCCAGGGAATTTTGTTTCTGTGACTCTTCCTGTAATCACCTGGACCTGACAATCACTGTAGTATTTGTCTTGGGAGGCCTCAGTGGTATTTTGCTGAAGAAGAGCTTTCAGTTCTGGAATATCACATGCCCTTTTTACATCCAGGTCATCTCATAGGGCCACATTCTTACTCAGATACCTTCTCAAGCAAGTGAATGGAAGCAGCTTAAATCTTGATGTAAGAGTAGAGTTCTCTTTTTGTTATTTTGTTCAAATATATTTGTGTGTGTGCCTGCACGTGCACTTCTGGAAACAGGCAGCTGGAACTAGAAAAAATTGTACTTTCTGCTATCGGTCATGCTTTCCTGCTGATTCCATCCAGAACTGCCTCTGTATCTCACCTTCTATGGGTAGGGCATGTTGTGTCTCCCCTAGTCTGAGAGATACCATTTTCACAAGTGGTATTGCTCACATGTATTTCTCAGACATTTGGTAATTCTTGGACTGAGGGATATCGATGGGAATAAGAGTCCTAAAAAGACTTTAGACACCTAAAGATCTCTTCAGGTTTTTCTCTGATTCTGTAAGTGCTTTTGTGGCTCTTAGCCTTAGTCTATTGATCATAAATATATATTGATTACACAGAATATGATTCTGAGTCCTGAATGCAACAGTAAGCACCCAAAATCATTGCCATATTCCTACCAGGACAAATGGCATTCTCAGCAAGCTAAGTTATTATATATGACAGATGAACTTTTAGAGGATGTTGGTTTTAGCTTGATGAAGCAGAACAATAATTTTGTCTTTATTTGATTTTACCAGCAAATTGAATCAGTGCAAAATACCATACAATTACTGCATTTCTTGAAACTTCTGCCCTTATGGATTTTTGGTTTGGTTTGGGTTTTTCTTGTTTGTTTGTTTTTTGTTTTTATTTCTAAATTTTTTTATTTTGGAGGTTTTTTTGCTTGTTTATTTAGTAGGTATTATTATAATTAATTAATAATAAGAGACATAAGCTTAATAATCCACATTGGATTGTGTTGAACACTTCTTAGGAAGAATTCTCTGTTTACTGGGCATGATTATACTTAGGCAGTCAGGGTGATGAACTTGACAGAAATCCTATAGAAAGATATAAAAATCCTCATAGATGAAAGGCATCACTACCCAACAAAAAAATGCCACCTTGATTTGTAAGCCTTAGGGTAACTATGCTATGCTGGTGCTATTAATTTTGCCTCCTGTGACTGAGCTGTTAAGACTCTAATGAGATGATGATGTTTAAATAGAGAAAAAGATTGGTTTTGCCAAAAGGCAAAATGACAGGGAAAGAGAGAAATCTTACCTAGCTGCTTGCAAGAAAGGCTACCTGTGGTCTGCCTCCTGATTTCTTACTAGAACCTTAAGCAAACTCATTAAATTGAGCGAATTTTCTCATCAGGGTTTGGAATACACATTATATGGACCCTTGAAAACCAGCCTGCAGCTGCACTTCTGGAGTAGCTGCAGGATCCCTGTGTCTCAGGGGAAGTTTTTGAGTACATCAAAGTCACCATTGTCTTCCTGGCCCAATACCCACGGTCACTGGCCACAGGAGTGGCTGAGCTGCCTTTGATGGCACTTCTCTGGTCTTTATCCTGTGTGCTACACTCTGAGCAGGGAAGGAGCTAGGATGATGAACAACGTGTTCCTGCCTAATGACCATGGCCAGCTGAGGTGTCCCAGCAGCAGTTTATCCTTGTCTGACTTACAGGGATGTGCCTGCAGGGCCGTGGAGAGGTGCCTTGGCAAGCCCTTGAAGTGGTAATTCAGGCACCTGTAGTAGTGCAGCTGCAGAAGCAGAGGCCTCCACAGGGGTCAGCTCTGTTTCAGGTCTCATGGGGACTCTGATGGATGTTGGAGGCTGTTCAGCTTGGTAGGGGATAAATGGTTTCTAAAACCTCAGCAGTTTCCAGAACTCCCATTTACAAAAACACCTCCAACAAGTTCCTCTATCCTCCCCTGCTGTCCTAGGATGTGTGTCACTGGTGCTCAGGTCAGCATGTGGGTCTTTGTCCTGCCATCATCCACATTTTGATCACATGCCTCGTTTGAGCTCTGACATGAAATCCCTGTCGCACAGACAAAGGGATTCTCAGTCCCTGGTGGGATCATAGCCTCCCCACTTATCCCCTGTTCCTGGATTCGTGCTCGATCTCCACACTCAGGTGGGATTGATTTTAGTCTTTTCAAATAGTCTTGATTATCCTGCTCTCTGTGGTAAGAGGACAAAGGAGGTTTGGCTCACCTTTCTCCTCTGTATATGCAAAATAAACCACTTGAGATAGTGGGAAAAAACTCTGCATTGGCACAAGGGTTGAAGTGAGAGGGTAGACCAAAAAATACTATGTATAGAAAAAGATACAAGATTCCTCACAGATCTGTAAATATCTTGCCAATATTTCCACTGTCATTCCGTAAGGTGGTTCTGCCTCGTTATCTTTTATTTTTGCTTCCACATCTCTGGTTTGCCCACAGTTCTCTATGTGTACTGTGTTTTAGTTTACCTTACAAAATCCCTTAATAAATACACATATCAAAGAAAACTGGCAAGTGCACAGGTATAATTCTTAATCTCCTGATTAGGATATTCCCTTCCCACTAAGGGCAATTTAGCTATCTGGTTGGAATTAATGTGAAGAGAAAAGGCTGCCAGGTGCAACTGGAAACTCTACACCAAAAAGGACAAGGGCTGGGATGAACTTGAGGATACAGATACCATTAGTTGCAGTTAGGATAATCTACAGGGAAGGAGTACAAGTAAATCTTCTCAAGAATGTACCAAACGAAGCAAGATTTGTGACCGTGCGTTATCAATACTGAAGAATATTTAGCAAAGGCTGGAGTTAGGAGCTGGATGGGGCTCAAATGTATTCTTTCAGCACTCATCACTCCATATGGGGACTCTTCCATGCATGGGGATGGATTCTCTCCCTCTGGCAGCTGAAAAGGAAAGGATTCATCCTCTAGCCAGATGGCAATAAGCTCACAGACACCTTGGGTACAGGAGTTTTGAGGCAATATGCCACAGCAAATTCAGGGAAATATTCCGTGTATTCAGGTTTCTCGTGGGTAAGGGGAGCAGATGAGTGCCAGGGACTTTCTGTAAGTGTTAAGCACCCTGAAGTCACAGAAGGTGTGGGATACATTATAATGTCTCGGTTTTTCAAGAAGGCAGTGTATCAGAGAGTCCTGTTGACTGCCAGCAGCAGTCCCTCTGGGGAAGCAGGGGAAAGGGAGCTGCAGGGAACAGAAGCGATATCTTTGCTGTTTATCAGAATACCAGATATGTACTTTCTGGTTGATTTGAGCATTAGCTGCCTGGTTTGGGATTGGTTTGGTGTTTTTTTGCCAGAGACCTTTCCAGAAACATTTTCCTTATGACTCAAAGAACACTTTGATTATCTTGAATGTGCCTGAAAGGCACCTGAACTGTTACCTTGTTGCATTGGAAGTGACAAAAGGAAAAATAGGGAGACAAAAAGATTTAGGTATAAAGTATACTTTGCTTAATTTTTTTGTAAGTAACGTAAACTCTTTTTCGATTATAGGCAGTAAAGTCAAATTAATTATTTCCTTTGCCTTTGAAGATTTTTAGATTGTGTTCTCAAACCTTGGCTATACTTCACAGAAGTTTGCTGCTTTCATTTTAATTGAACTATTAGATTAGAAAGATCTTATAGGATGAAGTGTGTTTTAGTTTACCATTACCCCTTGTCCTACTGCAGAATGCCCCACTAAAAAATTTGTTCCCACCTTTCTTACTGGCCTGCTTTAAGTATTGAGAAGCCACAATAAGGTGTCCCTGGGACCTTCTCTTCTCCAGGCTGAACAAACCTTACATACCTTTCCAATTTCCAGAGCGGATGTTGTGGGTGACTGCATAAAAGGCCTTACAGATGTCCAGATAAATGACATCTGTAGCCCTTCCTTTGACCACTGATGTAGTGGCTCTACTATAGAAGGCCACTAGGTTGGTCAGGCAAGAGGTGTCCTTGGTGGAGCTGTGCTGGCTGTCCCACATCACCTCCCTGTCCTCCATGTGCCTTAGCACAGCTCCTGGGAGGATCTGTTCCATGATTTTCCCAGGCACAGAGGTGAAGCTGAAAGGTCAATAGTTCCCAGGGTCCCCTTTTCTCCTGTTTTTAAAAATGGGTGCACTGCTTCCAGTGCCAGTCACCAAGAACTTCGCCTGATGGCCATGGTTTTTCAAATATCATGGAGAGTGATTTGACAACTACATCAGTCAGTTCCCTCAAGACTCTGGGATGCATCCAGTCAGGTCCATAAATTTATTTATATTCAAGTTCCTCATCTGAGGAACTTGAACAAACCTGATCTCTCTATTTTTTTAGTGAGTTCACTGAGTTCTTATAGTGTTCCACATCTATTAGCAGAAGGCAGGTAAAAGACATTTAAATTAAGTAGGGGAATGGAGGGAGGTATTTGCTGTGTTGTAAGATGCAGTGCTCTGGCATGTACCTACTCATGCACACCTGGACTGCAGTCTGTGATGTGGCAGCATATTTCCTAACACACATAAGCCACGTTGTCCTACGTAGTTAAGCATGTTTATTTACTAGGGTCTGCTGGCACTCAGGAGCTGGAACTGTGATGCTCACATATGATGGCCTTTGCAGGACTACAGCTGTGAGCCTCCTTCTCCACAGTTTTTACCACCAAGAATGGTCTTCAGGAATCCCATGCCACTGAGACCTGTAGAAAAGTCCAGATCAATAAAAACTTAGTGGAGAAGAATTAGGCTACAGAGCACTTAGGCAAACTGGACACAGACAACTCTATGAGACCACATAGAAAACACCCACAAGTGCTTAGCATAGCCATGGAAGCTGGGTGGTTGCATTCTTAACTATCTTTAAAAGGTCCTGCCAACTAGAGGAGGTTCCTAATCACGTGAGAAAAAAAAATGTCACTCCTATCTCTAAGAAAGACAAGGAGGAGCATACAGGAGCTACAGGCTGGCCAGCCTTACATCAAAGCCTGGAGCAAATCCTCTTGAAGCCATTTCCAGATGTCAAGGACAGGAAGATGACTGGTGGTAGTCAACCTGGATTTCTGAAGGGGAAATCATTCCTTGGAATGGAATCCTTCTATGATGACTTGAAAGGCTTCATGAATAAGGGCAGAGCAATGTGTATCTCAACTTTAGCAAGGCTTTGGGCACTGTCTCTCACAACATGGAACAGACTACTGGAACAGACCAGCTAAATTGGCATGGAAAACTGACTGAATTGCAATGCTCAAAGGGTTTTGATCAGCAGCACAAAGTCCAGCTGTTTTACTACAGGCACCGGTACTGGGCCAGTACTGTTTAACATCTTCTTTAATTACCTGGATGCTGGGACACGGCACACCCTCAATTAATTTGCAGGAGGTATAAGACTGGATTGATGCCCTAGAGAGTTTGCTGATATTCAGAGGGACCAGGAGAAGCTGCAGAGATGGGCCAACAGTACCTCACCATGTTCAGCAAAGGAATGCAGTCCTGCACCTTGGAAGGAACAGTCTGGGAGGTGCCCAGCTGGAATTCAGCTCCACAGGAAAGGCCATGGGGGTCCTGGTGGACACCAAGTTGAACACGAGCCAGCAATGTGCCCCCGCAGCAAAGGCAGCCAAAGGAGTCTTGGGCTGCATTAGGCAGAGCACGGCCAGCAGGTTGAGGGAAGGGATCCTTGGCTCTGCTCAGAATTGGGGAGACATACCTGGAATGTTGAGTCCAGCTCTGGGATCCCAGTATGACAGAGACATGGACTTATTGCCATGGGTCCAGCAAAATGTCAGGAAGGTAATTAAGAGACTGGAGAATCTGTCATACAAGAAGAGGCTGAGATTGCTGAGGCCACTCAACCTGGGGCAGAAAAGGGTTCTGGGGGATCTCGACCATGTGCAGGAATTGCTGATGGGGTGTAAGTAAAGAAGAGGGAGCAAGATTCTTCGCAGTAGTGCCTAGTTGCAGGACAAAAAGCAGTGGAGACAAGCTGAAACACATGAAATTCCACTTAAACATAATAGAAGCATTTTGCTGTGAGGGTGACCCCATTGGCACAGGTTGCTTAGAGAAGCTGTAGAGTGTCCATCTCTGGATATATTCCAAATCTTATGTGGCACAGTCCTGAGCAACCTTCTCTAGCTGATCCTGCCCTGGGACAAGATGGACTAGGGGGACTGGGTGATCTCCAGAGGTTTCTCCAAGCTTCAATGATACAGTGATTCCGTATGTCTGTAAGTAAAGAAATATGTTGTTTCAGGTGCCTAGCTAGTAGGAATACTGCCATTTCAAAGGAACAAAAATGATAATATGGAGGGAGAATAGCAGACTATTTGGCTTGGTTTTGGCTTGGTATTGGAAATGAAAACACATTTGCAAGATAAAAAGGAAGTGTTTTAAACACAATTCTTGTAAAAAACTGAGTTGAACAACACACTTCACTGGAATTTAACAGCCTCAAAACATGTTACTGTTGTGGTTTTGATTATGAAAACCAATTTGATCATTTCCTTTAAGGTGGGTGGTCTAGCACTCAGGAAATCGACAATGGGTTTCACTGGGCTCATTAGCTTATTTTTCTATGTTTCAAAAAAGAAAGTAATAATGTTTCCATCTTTTGTAAATAAATTGCAGATCTAAATTATAAACCAAATGGGGATATTTATGTTCTCTGCACTGACATTATTTTTTCATTTATAAGTAATATGGTGTGATTAAAAACAATAATGGTAAAAGAAAGAAGAAAGTACTTGTTACTCAATGCTTGTACCAACTTTTCTGTCACTGAAATTCAGGCCTTTAACATTAATCCTTTTTGATTCTGTTGAGAACCCCTGTTTATTTCATCACGCCTAAAAAATCAAGGAGGCTAATAGGCAACTAATTAAATATTAAGTCCCCATTCATTCTGCCACACGTCAGTGACTGCTGAATAACAGCAAAGGTGGTGGGAGGGAAGAGAATACAAATAGCTGTTTAACGAAAGCTATCTGTTCAGGCCAGAACAGCTATTGCTAAAATATTTGGTTACAGCAAGCCAGACACTTCCTGATCAGGTGCACGAAGAGCTGCTTGTGGACTGGAGTCAACGTGAAAAGTCCTTGCTGGGAATTTCAGTGGCAAAACTTTGCCTACAGAGTACAGTAAATGTGGAGAGATAACCTTTTAACTTTAAGTCCTGGAGGAAGAGAGAAGGGAGAGACGAGCAGTTGCAGTGCTGAAGTATATTCTGTGCTGGTACTGTGGATAAGAAAAAGTGCTCACTCAACTCCCTTGCCAATCTCTAAATGCAAGGCTGTAGTTCTGTGTGTTTATATAACAACTTCCAATGAAACGAGGTTAAATAAATTAGTGTTGATAATGTTTCTCTTTTGATCAAAATTAACGTGATCTGTTTGGGAAAACTCACTTTCTACTTGTTTTCAGCCACATCTGTAGCAGAGTGTAAGGAGGCTGAGGGATCTGTACTTTTGTTTCAATGTATATTGCAACATTTTTATTGCATTCCACAGGTCCTCCAGTAAACGTTACTTGCAATATTTTTATCAACAGTTTTGGATCAGTCACAGAAACCACAATGGTAAGTGCTATGATGCCACTGGCAAGAGAACAACAATACTTAATATATGTCATGAACACAACCTGTCAATTTTTCTATTTATTGTTCAACTTGCAGGTCCTCCTGTAAATGTTACCTGCAACATATTTATCAACAGCTTTGGTTCAATAGCAGAAACTACAATGGTGAGTGGGACTGATCATTGAAGCCATCTTGTGAAGGAGTGGGATGAGATGTAGAATAGAGATGCTCAGGACGTGGGGACATTTACTTAGTTATGAAGCTACTAAAAACCTACAAGCTGAATAAAAATAAAATAAAATAACATAAAATACATATAAAGTAATTATATATATATATAAAGAGATCTATAAATTATTAAACTCACCTATGAAGTCTAAACACACCTACGTAGGGACTGCACCACAGTCCGTAGTGACTGTGATGACAGGAAATATAGGTGTGTGCAAACTTGCTTTTTCAGGTTTTAGTAGCTCTGAAGAGAGGGAGGAATGGCTGGAGCTCAGCTGTGGGACTCCCTGCCAAGTGCACCATATTTGAGTGTGTTTTACACCACGTGCTGAATTATCTGCTGCTGCAGAAAATGGTCTTGTTTAACTGAGATAGATCTCTGTGAACAGCAGCCACATCAGTAACCGTGTAAAACTGTAAAACTTAAGTCAAAGGACTAGAACATGTGGGTATAAGACTTAGATATTTTGAGGTTAAATTAGTACTAGGAAATGATGGGATTCCGCCTGACTGAAATTTGTATTTTGACTGAATGCAAAGAACACAGTCAAAAAAAAAAAAAGTCAGATTTACATTTTAAAAATGGACAAAATTATGATAAACAAAATCAAACTAAAAAAATGAAAGTTAAAGTCTTAAAGTTTTCATCCAACTTCTTTTAAATTTTTTAGTCTAGAAGTCTATCAATCTTATCTTTTTTCAATATTTGCTAAGAAAAAGAAAAAATATTTTTCTGATTCCATTTAAAAAGATGCAGAGTTTTTAAATCTTTTTCAAAAATTAATAAAAAAGATCAATTTTTTAATTAAGCCTACATACACCTGACTATGGGGGTTAATTCACAGAGATATTTTTGATGGATTTAACCCAATAATGTGATAAACCCATAATAATTATTAGGTGCTCATATCTTTTGAAGAAATTGCAATATAGTTCCACAGCTCTGTTTTCCAGAGATTCCTACACAGCATCCATGTCTTTCCAGATCTGCTGAAGCCAGAGGCAATAAAGGTGCTTGGCTTCCTGTAGGACTGAGATCTTGGTAATTAAAAATGAACTTGCTACCCACCTGAAGAAAACAAAAAAAATAGTTTTTTATAAAATTGAATAGATTTGATTGATAGACTGCCTTGCAAGTCTTATATTATGAAGGAAAAGCAGCTATTTAGCCTGACTTATGTATTTTGTTTAATATTCATTTAGATTCAATTGGAATTCATGCCATCATTTTAGTAGGTGGTGCCTAAGGAATATAGGAACACCAATCTTCTGCTCCTAAATAATTTTATTTAAAAAACCCACCCTGTTATTTAATGTTTTCTAGAGATAACAGGCAAGTTATTGCTAGGCCAGATTGCTTTCTTTAATAGTGTGGGAAAGACTGCTATAAATGACAAACTGTAACATACAAAGCTATAAAACAAACAGATAAGTTAAAGCTTTAGACTACGCATCTGTAATAGTTTAACAAAATCTTAAAATAAAACTAAAATAAATCTAAAAATTACAGGAAAAAAACATATCAGGATGTAACATATTTATCAACAGACTTAATTTTCACTATTTTTGGAAAACATTATTGTTTTCCTGTGTTTAAAGGGTTCTGAGAAGACAGCTGTGAATGTAGCCTTTTTACCCAGCCATGTCTGTTGATCCTAGTGTGTAGAGACATCAGCATAGCATTAAGTAGCAAAAATCCTGCACGTCACTAGCTTTACAAGATGGCATTCAATGAAAATATTTGCACGACCTAATGCTGATTGCATTAATTAGACTCCTTCATTGCTTTGATTAAATCCCCTCATTGCATTTTACCTTCTATCAAATATGTTAATGTGCACCTTTCCAATGTTCATTAACACATTTTGCTGAAAACAGCTGAACATTCAAGTAGACAAAACCAAAGACTATTGGCTTTCTTATTTTGCTTTGTTCATTATATCTGCCGAAAGTGTGGAAAGATTCCTCTAAGATGCTGTTCAATGATTTGATACTGGTTTTCTTAATGCTGTCACTTCTTTAATGACTATTATGACTAGTTTTAGGAGTCTGCTCTGAGAGGCAGACATCAATTACTGTTTCAACTACTTTGCCTTTCTGAAACAGATATAATCATGTGGTAAAATTGTTGGCATCCCATGTGATAAATAACAAGTTTGTTTGACTCCTAGGAATTATTTTCCCTATAAAATGCTCTTGATGGTTTTGACATAAAACTAAATGATTCATTTAAAAGCCTGGATTGCAAATTCAATAGAGACACTCCTGTCTCAGAGGAGAGGAGTGCTGAGTGAAACCGTGTATATACACTGAAGGGACATTATCAGAATATAACTTGGTCCATCTACAGCAATTCATTGGAAAATTGGGAGATGAAAACTTGCCCAGAGAAGGTTTCAGTAGGAGAAATTAACATAGCAGACAGGGTTACAGTCCCAGACCTACTAAATTCAGTAAACCAGGCTCTCAGTAACATCATCAGAAGTAGTTTCTGTTCTCTGATTAAGACACACAGTACAGGATAAAATTCCTCCCTACGTGAAAGGCCAGCACAACTCCAATATCCAGTGCACTCTTCTAAAAGCTAAAACCTTACATTAATAAATAAGACATGATTTTATGCTGATTCAGATGGATGAATTCCATAGACTGTTCATGAGTTTTATTCCCAAAGATCTAGTGAAACAAAATGCAGATGTATCTGTCATTCTGCTCTGTAATGCACATATGGAACAGTATTCCAATAGATGATTTTTCTTGCAAAAGAAATGTTTTTATTCTTTATTAAATGATATATATTATACCAAAATGAAAATAGTAAAAAAAAGGGCCAGAATCAAGATAATATAGTTGAAAATTTTCTTCATTGATTTATTTGTCTTTAATTATACGTAACTTGCAAAGAAAGAGAAAAAGATGTTCCTGAATAACTTCACTGAATAAAGAAGTTATGCCAGTAAACTCTGTATCTATTTTTGGAAGTATTTACACATGCAGGATTCAGCAGAAAATTCACTATACAGCATGACTGCAGTTGAGTATCACAGATGAGTAATCTACATCAGCCTGGGCAGCATCCCAAAGAATTCAGATGTTCAGTGTTCCTAATGACCAGGATTTTTTAGCTATGAGCTGTAGGAGAAGTTAAGAGTGGTTTGTACATTGACAAGCTAATTGTTAATTACAGAAATGACTAACTGTGAGGACATTATTATTGTCGTTATGCCCTATAATCAATGACTGACACTATGCAGCAGGTTCTCTGTCAGAGTAAATGATTCAAACTCCAGTTGTGTTTTGAGTACTCATGTTAGCAGAAAAAAATTACCATTTCTTAATTTTAAAAGATTTGCTGTGGCTGGCTGTATGATACTATCTCCCAGCTAGAGAAAAAAACCCTCCCATAATTACAAATAAGCCTATTAGAACCTGAATAATTCTCATGCATACTTTTAACTAAATAAAAGGCTCCCACTGAAGCCATTGGGGACACATTACATGCTTAGGCCCATAGGTAGCCAAGTGCTTTTTCTGTTGCATGACCTTGGAATAGGTCATCAAACCACTGCTTTTCAGTTAGCATTCATATTTAGGATCTAGAGACAGAGACAGAGTAGTCTTTTTGGCAAACCCCTCCTATTCATGGGAGGCCAGCTAAGTCTGCTGTTGGTTTCAGACTCCCAATTCAACTCCTGGGCAATCCCTGCTGTTGGAGGGGAGGATGGGAGGGAAGCTGAGACCCCAGACAAGTGCCAGTTCAGAGGCAGGAATTGGCACTGAACGGGGCAGGGGGCTGCCCTGCACTCCCCCTGGCCACCACAGGGATCCAGAGCTTTGCTCTGGGCAGTGGATCTGGATTTGGATTTGCTGAAAGATGATATCTATCTACATTCCTATAATACAAACTAAGTATATCTGTGGATCAAGTCCCTAAATCTTCAGATAAAGCCACTAAATCTAATCAGATTAATATTCTCTCAGTGTGTTTGTATTACTCTGAGCTTATGGCTTGAGAACAGAGGAAAACTGTTTATCTGAGTTGCCTTGAGCTATTGCTGACACTGGTATTGCATCTGAGATTGAATCTTCAGGTCCACACTCCTTGTTCGGAGCAGTGGTGCTGTCAGAAAGAATTTGCAGAGTAGGTATACTCGTGGTTGTGTAGGAGTGCATTACTATAGTCCACCCACTTCTACCCTCAGGACCTTGCAAAATACACACTGTAGTCTGCCTCAACTCCATTTTGTTCTACCATTCTCAAGAGAATTTTTCTTCAAAACATAGTTACAGCGTTAGCTCAGGAAAAGTAAATTCAAAATTCTGCACATGATTAGGTCTGACTGTGTAAACACACATCCTTCTCAACTGCTTATTCTGCAAGCATAGGAGAAAAAAATGCTGTTCTTGTGATGTACCTGTTATATTTACATTTTTGTTTCTCATTAAAATATCTATACCTATATATGCAAAGCCTATCATATGTAAACAAAGTTCTGTTTTGCTTCTAACAACAAAGCTTGAAGAGGGAAAGCATTTCTAAATGCATGGGTGTGATAGCTTTGATATATTTATGAAGGGACATATTGAAAAATATAGTGTAATCTCATTGGGATGATTTATGATTTTGGTATAATATATATTATCATATGCAAGCTCTTTTCAGACTTTTTTATTATCTAAATCACCAGCCACTGAAGTTCATCAGAGCAATTTTTCAGATATTTCTGTACAATTTACTGATCTGACTTATTTATGATTTCTATGTCATGGGGGGAAAAATCCCTCTGCTTTCCACAGACTTCCTTATATATCATATTACAATGAAGAATTAAAGGCACTCTCACAACCAGTTGTAGAAATTTTATTCAACCAGCAGTTGCTCCTGCCTTATTTTCTGCAGAATTAAAATCAGTGCATTCCTAGATTTATAGCTAAAGCTGTCCCATATAAACTGTGAGACACATATATACTTGAAGACATATAAGCTTAAATTATAAACACAAGACACTCTCAGTTTCCAAGACTGAGAAATAAGGGATAGTATGATTATGGATGGTGTATCCTCACAAGATGTGATGACATTTTCTAAGCTCAGAGCTGCAAGTAGCTATTTGATATTTAAATGTCTGAAACAAGATCATCATAAAAAGTACAATGACTTGTGAAAAACAGATAGAGGCTTTTGTAAGCATCTTTAATAAATGCTATTCGTGAGACCTCTCTCAGGTCTGCCTTGCTCTGATTAGTCAACATTTCTGTTTTGAATCGCGTCTACCCAAGAGCAAAATGAAAATGAAAAACAAAGAAAGAGAAGTTATTCAGCTACTGAGATGGTAAAGCATCTTCCCACCAGGTTGAAAACCTGCATCAGTTTGGATGTCAGAAATATTCTGTCAGGGCAGCAGCACACCTCCCTACCACCCCCCTGAGCAAAGGGTGCGAAAGCTGAAGCTTGGAGGGGCTCGTTCACAGAGTCTGCATATTGGGCAAGCTGCTTTCTGCAGCTCTGATCAGAGTGAGAATATTTATCTATATTTCAAGGGTGATAAGTTCTTTTCTATGCAGTTCAGTTACCTGACTTAAACCCAGTCAGCTCGTACATTTTCCAAGTCAAAACCAAGTGCTGCCATTTTAACATACAGCCTCTACCATAAAGCAAATCCTAAATGTTAACGCTTTGTACTGTCAGCAGGATTATTTGATAAAGCAGTCCTTCAACTGATATAATCAATACAAATATTATTAAGTATTTTTCTTTTAGAGGAAGAGTAGATGCATTTCTAAGAGAGTGTTCACAAACAAATTAAAAGTAGTCATTTCAGAGAGATGAAGATCTTATTTGCTGACTTTGGAAACCTTGGATAAGGAGAGTAAGCATTTGCTTCTTTCCATTCCCTGCAGAGAGTTTAGAACCTGAAAGCCCTTTTTGCACTCCCCTTTAATAACCAGTTCTTGACACAGTGTTAATGTTGGTTCTAAATGAACCTATAACTAATTGCTGCCTTTCCTAGTTGTGACTAGCAGACCACCAAGCAGAAGAATACAATTAGGCCAATTTTAATGGGATGCAGACAGGGAGGAGTAAATGAACGAACATATACAGAAAAGCATGCAGTAAATAGGAAAAGGAAACAAGTAGTAAATAAGAAGTGGTGATTTAGTTTCTTGTATACAATTTTGGCTTCACTGGAATTAAAAACTATTCATGAGTACATTAGACATGAATGACTTACATATCGGAATCAATTTATTTAAATTGGTAAATATATAGAATCTTTGATGAAATTGTATATATTTAGCTGTAATGCTTTATGAATTTCCAAATATCTCTTTGTTAATGCACAGCATTTGAAAGAGGGTTATATTTAATAGAGGAGATTGCAGTTAATATTTTTCTCATCACTGAAGGAATTTTGATTTGGAAAATGTACCAGTTGTGTTTTTTGGTTCAACGCAGCATTTTGACAGCTTTATTTTCAAATGACAACTCTGATATTCAAAGGATAACACAAATGTTTGCTGTAATGCTGATACTGCAGTAAGTCTAAGAACATAAAGCAAGCTAAAGTGGGCTTTCCGTTTTGGTGGCTTAGTAACCTTTTCACATGACATTTCTGTAGGACTACAGAGTGAACATTTTTTTGAGACAGCAGTGGAATGACTCACGTCTGGCTTACAGCGAATATCCTGATGATTCCCTGGATTTGGATCCCTCTATGTTGGATTCTATTTGGAAGCCAGATTTATTCTTTGCCAATGAGAAGGGAGCAAATTTCCATGATGTCACAACAGACAACAAGTTGCTGAGGATTTCTAAAACTGGAAAGGTGTTGTACAGTATCAGGTAAACCACTTAATTTTATTTTTCCCTCTTCATCCCTTTCTTTCCCTCCCTATTTTTCTGGATGCAATATACATGTTTAATTTTTTGTTGTCCCATGTGTACAATTGAAATGAGACCTAGTCGTAGCAGGGTAGAAGGAAAATTTGCCTAGGTTTCTTTGTTAACATTTTACTTTTTGCAAAATAATCCTTAAGTGGCACAGCGGTACTTCTTGGTCTTGTTGAAAACTTGAGGCTGTCTAGAACTTTAATGGTATGCCTCAGTAATTCCCATTAGCATTAGCTCAAGTCACTCCTCTTACAAAGAGGAAATCATCTCTTCAGTCGTCTGTGGGTTGCAATTTAAAAGGGAATATTAATTTAAATGACTGCTCAACACTTCAAGTAAAAACATGCTTGCAATGCAATAAATTTGACATGCAAGTCACTGGCTAATTATATGTATCTAATCACATTTGAAAAAAACTCTGGAACTACGGAAAGTATTTGTTTTTAATACTAAGTGCATTGAAGTGTGTGTCATGTGACTAGATTTAGCTGAATTAATAAACACTGACAAAATATGATTTGATATGACCTGATGAAATGGGACAGAAACAGAAAAACAAAATTGAATTCCACAGGCGTAAACAGCAGCAAACAACCTGCAGTATTCATTTGACATTCAGCTTACTGTGAGCCATTAATTGCTTAATAGAAGTAGCCAAAGATGCAAAACACTCACTATTGCTCTTAGGATTGTTTAAAACGAAGTAATTACTGGGGGTTTTTTCTTCCTGGGAATGCTTCTTGGCTTTTGCCTTTCTTGTGTTGTGGAAAGTAAACATGGCAGTATTTGTTTAACAGGTTGTTTAGTGAATTTGCTCATCTCTAAAGCAGATTAATTTAGAAGGCAGTTATTTTGATGGGGCATTCTGGTTTTGACTGCATTTTCATTAAGGAATGACTATTGATCCAGGCTTGGGATAACTGTGTTCTTTAGGATGCTAAATAAATAAATATTAGCATGGAACTTCATCCACTTACATAATTCTTGTGGAAATTCCTTGATAAGTAAGATTTTGACAGATGAAGCTGGGTTACTGAGCAGGGTTTCAAATTGCTGTACCTGAACAGTTTGAGAAAAATAATAGGATACAAGAACGGTACCAGCACTAGCAGAGTGATAAATATGCTGTCACTTACAAATATTTCCTGTTTCACCCTGAGAAAGAAATGAATGCATCTGTTTGTTTGAATGACATCAGACACCATCTTATTGGAGGAAACAGTGCAGTTGGGTGCTGCTCTGAATGCAGATGGATAGTTTTCCTGACATTTGCTCATGCGGCAAAAGTGATATTTTAAGCTGCCATACCACGTTTGTAAAATTCCCACACCTAAATGCAAATTAATTTGGAGCAGAGTAAGCATTATTCCAAGAGAGCACTAAGCAAAGCTCATCACTTCTCATTTGTATAGTGCAGCAGTAACAGAGCCTTACCTGCCACCTCTAACATGGCATATAATTTTTTAACACCTTACAGTGAAGAACACTTTCCAGAGTACAGAAACTTGGAATCAGGAGCAATTAGAAAACCTTGTCTTTACTCCCTAGGTACTGGGCTAGATACTTCTGTTTGATGTCAGCCACTTGTAGTTGTGCTGTGCAGAAACAAACAAGAATATTTTAGTGATTGGTTTCAGTACATTGTGAATGTTCACTACTGCACCAATAGCACTTTGTCTGTCTCTGTGATATTTAGCACTCAGTATTTAGTGTGCTTTAAGTGTTCAAAGCACTTCACAAATGCCTCTGGGATGTAGCAGGTAAGCTGTTTTGTTGTATTTCCAAATTTAACAAAATCAAGATCAAATTAATCTTGCATAAATACAAACCATTTTTTTCATAAAGATTTTAGAAGTGCTCCTGGTAATTAATGGGCAAGAAGCAAGGTGTGTGTATTATATGGCAGTGGTATCCCTCTTCCCTATATACTGCACTGAAAACACGAAAATACACCATGCAGGGGGCTCAACTGGCTTATACTATTAAATGCTCTCAGAGGCCAAACCTGCCCTTCCTGAACAGAATTCGGAAGATCACCTGATAACAACAGCTCATGATCCATATTTTACTGAAATGAGACATTTGGTGTAGGATATGGGTGCTCAGATAAAGGGTGAGTGAAGGTCTGGGCCGTGTATAATCTCCACTGCAGTGCTTGGCTAAAGGAATTATCTCACCCTGGGCTAAGCATGAGGCTCTTCATCCTTCTCTTGTATGGTTTGTCAAAGAAACAACCCTAACACGGCACAGAACAGGCATAATGTGGATTTCCATCTTATAATAAGTTTGCCTTATAATAATCATGATGCTCATGTTTGCAGAGTCCTACAACTATATTTAATTCCCTGGGAGTAGTTACAGAAAATAAAAAGTTGTTGATGGTTGATGTACCCACCTCTGAATCATAAGTTCAGGAATTCAACCCCATTTTTAGATGTTTGCTGCACGGTCAGATGATTACCTTGATACCTGTTTTGATCTCAGATAGCATGCTATATACAGCCTCAGGCTCTATATCTGGGTAACTGGTCTAAACCTCTAGGTGCTGCAGGGAAAACTAGAATCTTGTAGAGGGAACCCAGAACTACTTAATACTGCAAATATATGCTATTGCCACTGGAGATGTAGCAACAGCTCTTAGAGGCACGTGTATTTTGAGAAGTCTGCAATTACAGCAAAGTTATATTCAGCAAGCAACTTCACTTTAGTCAAGATCAGTCTCAGTTCCACTCACGTATAACAACTGAAAAAATGTTAAATAGCTATAACTTTTATTTTAAAGCACTCTGCAGAGAGCAGTCAACAAGAATGTTTATAATAGCAGTGCTCGATAAATTAGTTTGTGTTTATATTGTATGCTGAAAAAACAATAAGAGTTCAAATCATAACCTACACAATGTCACCCCCTAGATACTTGTGACTCATCTGTTCCCAATCCTTGACTGATTTCTGCATGGATTGGATTTTGGAGGGGGTTTTGCACTCAGAAAGCGTGGCAGCACCGTGTGATGGTACCAAGAATTCTGTTCCAGGCACTCACATTCTGTATGACACCTGCATTTTGTATTGCACACCCCCTGCACAGGCTTTATGTTCCAGGGACAAGGATCGTGTCTTCTCTGGCCCGCTGAGGACACCTGGGACATCAGGAAAATACTAAATAAACTCACAGAAGGCTTTATATTCTCTCCGAGCCACCCATTTGTGCCTACCTGATTCCCATAAACTCATTTCAGGCTGCCAGCCAGCTCAGAATATTAGCATCTGCCTAAAAGCTTATTTTAGCAAAGTGATAGAAAGTGGTTTTATTTAAGGTTTGTGGATTTTTTTCTGAATTAATTGCCTCCTTCTCTTTTTAATATTTTCAGTGCAGCTCAGCCATATGAGATTGATTCAGAAGGTGATATAATTCAACCGTAATATTGATCCACAGCACTGAATCTATAATATATTGGTCAGGAAGGTAAAAGCATTGTAACTATATATATATTTTTTTTTTTTTTTCACTTGCTGCCCCAGAAAACACTCAGTTGAGCTTTGCTTCTTCTTGTAGTGCTAGTGTATTTAGCCAGAAATAGTTACAAAGCAGATTACTACATATTTTTTAAATATGAGAAGATTTTAGAATGTGTTGCATAATTTGACAAGAGAGACACTTGGAATTCTAGGGAGGAGATCTGTGCAAATTCACAAATTACATCTGTTCCCCTATTTTTGCTATTCCTGTTCAAAGACCCATTAACTACCTAGGAAGAATTTCCTCAAGTCTTTCAAAATATCTGTTTTTCTGTCTTTCTTTGTCTTCCCAGTGCCAGAATTGTTACTTATGTAGGCAATTAGTTCCTTGTGGTTTCAACGATTGACCTAGTTTTAATTGTAAATGTTACCACGGCTGAGGGCAGAGTGTCTGCTGGAAAGCACTTCTGTGCTGTAGGGCACTAGGAAACAGAGAAGGCTCAGGCTATTGGATTGCTCTGTTTGTGAGGCTGTTTTGGGAATGGTTAGCAGCCCCTCCATTCCACCACAAGCAGCTGACAGGGGAGCTGGAACATCCCAAAGCCCTCACCTGCTTATGCCAGCCACGAGAAGTGTCTGTGAACAGAGTCCAGCTGTTTGCAACGCCGCCTCCCACGCCAGCTGCCTTACCCAGGAGTTTCCAAAACCAGCTCTTCCTAGTGTGGCCAGGGCACTGAGTCAACTCCTTCCTGCACCCCCACGACCCCACACACCACTCGGTGTTAGATCAGGAGTTATGACTGCCATGTCCATCACATAAACCATCGGAAGTAATCCACAGCACTTTTATAATCCAGCTTTTCTGAGAGAAACTTATGTGTCTTGTAGTCTCCTCTGTACTCGTGTTCTTTGCCCTATGGGAAAGAAAAGCAGATTAAGGAAATACACAGGTAGCACTGCTGGTCCCTCTGCAACAGACTGCTCATGGGAAAATGTTTACTATCCTGATGAAATATATTGCTTTTAAATAAGATACAGTCTTGGATTTTTTGCATGGCTGCTATAGAATATGTTGCCATGTTACAGTGAAGTACAGTGCATATGTACATACAGTACATACAGTGCATACTGTACATATACAGTACAGTGAAGTCAGGTGGAGGTTTACTGAAACAATTTTGGGGTACAGACTTTACCAGCTAAATGTATCGAGGATCCATTTATATCCACTGTGTGTAAATCATCCATGTCACAGCACAGTCTAGCCTAGCAGAGTGGTAGAAAATTGTATGTTCTACAGCTCTGTGTGCATTCCATGCTTTAATGTGATGACTTCAATTTTATTTTACAATCTAGTGTTGGGATATAAGAGGATTTGGACTTTACTAGCAGCATTGTCTTTCCATGTAACAGATTGGCAGAGGTGGGATCATGGAGGTATTTATCATGATTGACATGTCTGTTTGCTAATTAAACTCACACCTCACACAAACGTGTATCACCTCAGGTCCTATCAGAATAACACTGGTATTGACAAGGTGGCAATTTTCCCTTGGGAGTGAATGCCAAAAGGGGACATTTTCATTGAAAATTATTTCATTCCTGCTTTGGCAAAACTGTACACTACCCCATTCTAACCATCCCAACTTTCTGAAAGCATCAAATGTCTTTACATAACTCAAAGTAAATTTTCTACATTTAAAACGAACCAAAACATTGAAGAATAATCAATGGAAGTGCTAACTGAAAGAGAGAACACCTAAAATATTTTGGTGTTTGGCAGCTAATATGCACCCCTTACAGAGCTACAATCACTAAAATTTATTATGCTGCACAATGTTACTGGGACACAGAGACTTCCCAGATTGTGGCTGTATGCTATGTTAATCCAGTGAATTTGACAACTTTGTCTTCCCATAAGCCTGATTCCAATAATAACAATGGTTTCAGAAGCTAAAAATTTGCAGCCTTTTGTGGGGCAAGCAGCCGTTGTCATTACATCCGAACCCAATGTCCTTGGATTATCATTAACTGTCTCTTTTTCATCCTTCCTTTCTCTTTCCTTCTTACCCTTACTTCTGCCTCTTCTTCCAGCCCCACTCACCTTCCTTTTGGAGTCTTTTAAATAAATGAACTCAGATTCTTCTCATTCTCTGGGGTTATTTGCAAATACTCTCTTAACTGCATCACCCACTCCCTTCCTTCTCATTCCCTCCCAATCTGCAAGTTCAGTCTGAGGATCTAGCCCCAGGTTTCCAATACCCTTACTTTACTGTTGTATCTAAAGTACTAGCTTTGCATAACAAATAATAAAATCTACTAAATAAATAATAAAGCCTAATGTGAGTACTTTGTTATGCAACGAACATAACTATTGTGAAACCCCTATTGATTGTACTGCTTAAGAAAAGAATAATTTACATTTTAATGACAGAAAATTAGTAGCTTTTCACTTCATAAGGCATTTAAAGCAAAGCAGGGATATAAGCATTATATCTGAGCATGTACTGCCTCGCTTCTTCCTCTAATGCCATGCACATCCCCAGATGAGATATGAGAGCACTGGAGGGAAATACAAACACAAGAGGGGAGCTGCTGAGACTGAAGGAAAATGCTGCCAGGAGAACAAATGGCTCTGAACTGGTCATAAGTAAGCTCACAGAAAAAGTTACAAAGTTTACAGTCATATACACCTTGAATTCCTGGAACAATATTCCAACAGAAATGGAGACACACGCACGAGATACCATGAAATGAACTTTGATCATTTTTGAAAGGTTTGAGAGGATGTGACTCTGGGTAATGGCAGATGATCAGATTTGATGGCATGAAATGTCACTTCTACAGCCCTATATTCCTGTGTCTCAATTAAAAGAGGAAGACTTTGATCTAAGTAAAAAAGTGAGAAATGCTGCTGGAGACCAATTTGTACACAGGAAGTTGATCTTGGCTGGCAGGATCAAAAAATACTGGCAGGTGGCTACTTCTGGGTGCCTGTGCCAACGGGATGGTTGCACAGCCAACACACGTCTGTGTACCTGCTCTCCTTATGGCTATTGGCAATGCCTGTCCTCCACTGCTGGTGATCAATCACTTCACTTAACCACTGAACTTGCACTGCAGCAGCTAAAGGTTAGGTGTAAAAGGATGTAGGTGAAAGAGCCCTTCATAAATGGTACAAAAAAACATGTTTTCCTAGAATATAGTCCCAGGGATAAAGGTGTTTTGCCAATTGGATTGCAATATATGTCTTAAATCAGAGATGTCATCATGCCAGGAGGAAAGCAACACCATACCAAATACATACTGCAGGAAAAATAAGATAGAAAATGACAGGGAAAAAAGAAAAGGTGAAATACTGTTCCTCATGGGAAGGAAACAGGTGGTTACAGAATTTAACTGTTACGTACAATCACACTTGAATTTAATTTCATAGATTTGTTTGAGCAATAATTGGAAAATCATTTGCTGGCAGCTCATGTGCTGGCATTGTGTATCTGCAGACAGTGATTGCATTACAATGAGAAGTGGGATGCCTGTAATGAGAAATCCACCACCCTGCTCTGTGCCAGCTCCTGTGTTGTTAAGCAGCACATGAAGCAAAGCAAAGCACTGGAGGGAGTGAGAACATGCTCAGAAACAGCAGTACGTGAAACTCCTGCCTGTAACTCACATTTGGCCATAGCAGAGAAGGTTCCACGTCTCCTCTAAGCTCGACTTTAGCCCATTCCCACCTGAGAGAAATGAAGCTGCACAACATGACAATTATTAGAGAGGAATTCCAGGGCTCCTCAAAAATAATGAAAAAAAGCAGTCAATTTGACTGTTCCATTTAACAGGACAAAGCCTGTAGACTGTGAAAATTACCAGGACTGACATTCAAAATGATGAGTCAGGTCCCTGAAAAAATAATGAGATGGGCTACAAAATGAAAAGACATTTAAAAGAAGAATGCCACTGGGATTTGGGGTTTTTTTTGCCTTCTGATAAGTGCACAGTGTGTGTGCCCTTCTTTCAGGCACCCAAGAGAGGGGGCTGGGAGGATATAAAGAGATTTTAGATTCTCCTCCCTGTTTCAGTGTCACTAGCCTGAATGGCATTTGCTCCTGTGTCATGCGAAGCTGTCATGGTTGCTGTGCAACTTCATCTCCCCTGCCAGTTTAAAGCGAACTTTGTCTGCTTGTGCTTAGGTAATATTTTAATGTTATTTCAGCAGCTACAAAGATCAGGAGTATAATTTTTCAAAGAAAGAATGTACCACTAAAATATCTTTAACTTTATTGTCAGCTTGGAGCTTTAAGAAAAATACCAGAAACCTTTCAATTTACAATAGCATCTTCAGATTTAACAATGCTGGAAAAAGGAAATCCCACTTGCCTCACTAAATCCAACACTGAGGGGTTTGCACAGGTATTTTGTCTTTTGACAAAAACGGCACATAGCCAATGCTACCAGTGATCATGCATGTGCTATTTATGTTCTGGTATTTGCAGCATAAAATCCTAGATTGTGAATCTTCTGTCCCAGCAGCTGAGGTGCAGATGGGCGTAGCGTGAAAGAATGAAGGGATAAGAATAGAAACAAAATGCTATTTTTGACACTTTGCCTACTCATGGTGAGGCATTTGTTGCTTTTCATGCTAGTGAGGAGATAATCATGGGTTTTTTTGCAGACGGAAGGGATTTGTACCCTTATCTACAGGACTTTTAAAATTCCCAACAGTATTTCTATACGTAACAGGACTGATCCTAGTTATTTATTGTTAGAAAAAAATCTGTGAGGAGGCTGTTGTTCTGCAGCCCTCTCACGACCAACTCTTCCTGCAGAATAACTAATGAAAAGAATACTCCCCTGTCATCATATAACACGTATTATGATCCCCAGGGCCTTTCTCTTGTGGAACCAGTGTCCTCCTCTGGGATGAGATGTCACTGAAATCGAAGTTTTGGGTGTCTTGCAACACATCAGGCTAAGAAGTGATAGCTGCTTTTAAAGGAGCGGGTTAGAATACAGTTCAGTGGTTGCTGCAGACGAGGCAGTATGTCAAATCTCAGTTAAAATTACATCTTGTCTTAAATTTATTTTAAAAAACATTCTTGGATTATATAATGTGTAAACCCAATTCCCTAAGTGTTCAACACAACACTAGCACTTCATGACTTCAGATTTGGGTTGCAGACCATTCACAAGCAGTCTGTCTGTGCAGTCCTCTGAAGTGTTTTGTAACGCTGTGAGATTACCAGAGGAGTGCTGTGATGTCTGGGAGTCCCAGTATTCAAAACCCTCTACTGAAAGAGTGAGATTGGCAATAATCTTGAGAATAATCTCTTTACAAACATTTTATTCCTATTGCATTTATTTCTTTTTGGTTTTTGGTTTTGGTTGGTTTTTTTTTATTTTTTTAATTCAAGATCCTTACCCTGTACTGATGGTGCTTCTTTGGGGGTTAGTGGTCAAAGGCAGACTGGCCTCAAGACTTTATACCCTGAAAGCAGATGGAAGTGGCTTTTGACAGGAATTGGTCAACAGGAAAAGGAGCGGGAAAGGGTGTGAGGACAGACCCGGAGGCAAAGGAAAGTATCTGGGCTTTGTGTCATGTAGGTGCCCCTGGGAGAGGTGTAGGGCAGATGGGCAGGTACAGGAGGACATGGGGAAAATGTCTCCAGGCTGGAGAAGGAGCAGGATAAAGGCAGGAGTGGCTGAAGGACAAGCAGCAAACAGTATCTCGGCCCCACTGCCCAGCTCAGGCCTGGGTTGCACTGCACAGAAGCAGCTCCGAGCCCCTTGGCTGCACAGGTGAGCCCCCTGCGCTGCCTTTTCCTCGGAGGAGGGTGGCTGGATGCTCCAGCTGCGGCCGGGGCAGCAGCAGTGCCTGCGCTCAGCTCTGCTGCCGGCCCGTCCGGGGCCGTGGCTGCTCACACCAGGGGGAAACACCGGCATTGCAAAACCTGTTCAGGTGTGAAAGATAACCAGCATGAGGGTTTCTCATTATGTAGTCGGGCTGTTTATTTTTTCCCATGAGATGCTTTATTCTGAGCGCTATGACGAAGGAGGCCCCAGCCTGGAGGACTTTGCCTTCCTGCCTGCAGAAATTGGGGAATGCAGACCTCTGAGTGATGCTATAAGTGGGTCCCTGGGGTGACCAGAAATTAAAGATTTTGAGCGGGGGTGGGAAGAGAGACCCGTCCACAACCCAAGTCTTAGTGATATCTCAGGACTTTATAGTGAAACCAGGGGATGGAAGAGGGGAGTTTGAGTGAAATGCTGAGTGAAGAAATCCCAGCAGTGCCTGCTGCACTTTGAAGGCATTTAAGGTGTCAGCAGATGCTGCTCAGAAGGACCTGCCTGGTGTATGAGGGAATCCTCAGGAAGAGAGTCCAAAACATGATACAGACAGTGCTGCCATGGAGTACTTGGATTATAGCCGTGTCTGTGCTACAGTGTTGCTCAGTAATATTATTTATTTATTATTTGTGTCACAGTGGCAGCTAATTGTTCATTCTTTGTTTTCTGGCTCTGATTCTGTATTTTGTTCCTTTCGGACTCTTATTTGCATTATTCCAGGGTTTGATTCTTCCTTGGCTGTGGGTTGGGTGAGGGAGCAGGGAGGGAAAGAAGAGAGCAGCTTTGCCTCTTCTCTGAGGCAGCTTGCTGTCCCTGGCACTGTGCCTGGTGTGCTGAGGCACTGGAGACGTGACTCTCTCCTTCTCCCTCATGAGCCCTCTCTGCTCAGCTGGAAAACATAAGGTGCCCAGCCCCAGAGCTTTCTGTGAGCCAGCTGTGCCACCTGGGTCTGGCTGGAGTGAGGTGGAGGGTGCTCAGGTATCTGAAGGCAAAATCGAGTCCCTGGTCAGCTTCTTCTCATTTCAGTGTTACAGATGGTTCATAAGCACTTCCCATCAGTGTTTTATGGTTCTCCACCACCAATCTGTTGTTTATGCATCTCAAATGCCTTGGTGGCGGGGTGCCTGAAAAATAAAATAATTGTTCTATAGCAGTTTGTTCTGTTTTATTAACGATTAAAGTATTCATCAGTGTAATTCCCCATTAAATCTGCTCTTTGCTCCAAACCTCCAGGGGCCCTTCTTGAATTTGCCAAGTGTGAGACATTCATTTTGCTGAAATATTTTTTGTCAATGACACTGTTATTATCAGCAGTGAGGGTAGCTTTATCTACCCAACACTTTGTTTTTATGACCCTGTGTCCTTATTAATGTAGATACATGAATAGTGACATGGCACCAGGGTTTGGACACATTTGCAGGCTCATAGTTCTACTGAAAATAGTCAACTGGTATAAACTGACCCATCACCATGGACTTCAGTAAATCTATTTCAAATTCCAGCTGCTGAACATTTAGCATGTAGTAATCTTGTTGAAAATCAGTGGATCTGTGGATGATACAAGGCTATAACCATTTGTTTCAACACTTGAATTACTGCTGGTAAAAGGGATTAGAGGCAAAACTATTAATTATGAGTAGCTACTGTGCTGAGGTGAACAAGTGGTAGAGGTAGAACTATAAGGGCATGATGTCTTGAGCTAGTCTCATCAACATAGTGAATAAAAATTAATTTTTTAGGGGGAGAAGAGAATAATTTAGTCTTTGTGAAAGACAATGATTAGGAAGAGAAAGTAGGACATTAGGCTTTGTCTGGACCTACAAAATGAGCCTACATAATTTTCTCATCTCACCTCCAGGGGAAAAAAAATATCAATGGAGATATTATTATATGAATGGAGATAGATTATTTTTACCTTGTGAACCTTGAAAGCTGCAACTGGGTGTATTTGCTTTTTTCATAAATTTGATATTAAAATAACAAGAGACCTTCCTGAACATGTATGTAGTCAAACCCCCAGATTGCTTGAATTTTTGGGGTGTAGAAAGGGGTGGAGGAGAAAGGAAACAAAATCAGTGTGCAGTCCACACCTGACAGTCAGTAGAATCCAAGGCGTGGATAGCCCATGCCTACTTAAATGAATGGAAACAAATTACATACTTACAAAGGCTGCATTTGCATAAAGGTATGTTTGGAAAGAACTTAAAACATTTAAGCCATACTTAGAAGATGACTGAAAAGAAGGGACTTTGATACAGTAGTGTTTCAGGAAAGAGGCAGAGGCACTGTTTTGTTAATGCTGGGGATTAGCAACTTAATTAGCTCAATCTTTAGTGCAGGAAATTACCTAGTGAAAATAGGACTAGTTAACATTTGCAAGGACTTAAAATATTTAAATGAGGAAAGGACAGATTTTCAATGACACTTATATTTCTACTAGATAAACTTTTTTCTCTAGATGACAATTTTATTTTTTAAATATTTCTGCTATTTGGTCCCAAAGGTTAAATGTGAGCTTACTTTCTATGGTAATGTTAAGAAGAGTACTGGGGACTTTTCTTCATCTCACTGCCACATAAAAGTGATCTCTAATTTCTTGATACTGACATCTTGTTTGCTGAAGACTACATCAAGATGAAAATAGTGTGACTTTTTCTAGGTAGCCCACATGTAGGCAACAGCAGTGATGTTGAATGTCATCTTAGATCTGGCTGAGACAATTTTGATCTCAGTTACCTAAATATCATCTTTTTGTCACAGTGATTTTATGGCTAGAAGCCCCAGCCAGGTGGTCCCCAAAACTTCACATGGTGAAGAAATAGAGGGAAAGACCTTGAATCAGTTGTATGTGGTAAGAACCACAAAATCACCATGGGAGACAGAACTCAGTCAAGAATTTCTCTGTAGAGATCACATGTGTTTGTGGGACAACTTAGTTTCAAGGTTATACTTTTAAACAGCTGACCTGCGGGTTCACTGACATAATTAGAAGATTACTGTCATTATACTGTGTTAATGTTTCAGTGTCCCTTCAAATCAGACAATCTTGTTATCACCCTTCATAAGAAAGGGGCACACAGGGTTTTTTTTTTTCTTTCTTTGTTTCAAATTGGTTTTTTGTGCTGAATGTAATCAGAAATAAAAATGTGCTTTTAAAATATGATTTAAAACAAAATCCTAACATTTAAACTGTTTCTCAAAGCTAGTTGTTTGTAATTAGGCCATCCCAATATCTTGGTTAGCTAAAAATGGTTTCTTCTCCTCACACAAAAAAAGAAAAGAAATAGAAGAGACAGTCTTGAAAGAGATTTCAATCAAATGTTAAAAGGTAAAATCAACTGAAAAAAGGAAGAAGGAAAGAAAGAAACATTAAAAGTACTCCCATTTAAGTAAAGTTTTGCTTTATCTGGGACAATAACAACTGAAAAATTAAAAAGACAAATATATTTTGTATGATTATGTTCCTTTAGGCTTACTTTCTTCTATCTGTACTCCTTTAATGCAATGTGATTCCAGCTTTTACTGTATAATGTTTTTTTCCTTCTTTTACTGGCTAAGCAGTAAGAATGAAGGCTTGGAAATGGGACTCATTTTTCCGGCAGAACAAAAGCACTCTAAAAAAGAACCACCATGGTTGTTGGTTCCTTTTTATGCTTTTCCAAAAGAAAACTTAAAAACATGTGTCCCTTGACCAGGCATTTCAGCTTTTGGGTGTTTTGGTTCAGTATTGTCCATGAAACATTCACTGGTGCATTGGGGGAGAGCGTGTCTTGCTCTCCTGCTGCTGTGTTCTCTGGCTCTGTTCTGCTCGGCCAGCGAGTGCCTGGTTTGCTCACACACTTCATCTCCACAGCTCTCACCTGCTTGAAGCTCAAAGGGGAGACGAGCCCAGCCTTTGAGGTGTTAAGATTCGGTCTTTATCCTTTAAACTCTCAAGTATGGGGCTTTAGATAAAACCTGTAGATGGCTAACATTTTTTTTTTCCCCTCTGATTTTAGGCTTACTTTAACCTTGTCCTGTCCCATGGACTTGAAGAATTTTCCTATGGATGTGCAGACATGTACAATGCAGCTAGAGAGCTGTGAGTAAAGCCTAACTGCTTTATCTATCACATAACAAGTTTTTACCCTAACATTCAGTGATCAGATAGTATCTACATTATCACATTTATGTGGCGAGACTCAGTATTCTTATTTTGTAAGGGAATTACATTTATCACCATAACATGAGGGTTGCCTGTTTCTGTGCTGCTCCTGCTCCCTTATCTTTCTCCCTCCTGGGTCACATCACCTTACCCATCAGAGTTGCATCACTTCCAGGGGTAAATACAGCAACGCTGTGTGGGAGAAACTATTAAATCTCAGGAAAGTGAGAGCAATTATTACATAGCCAGGGATTTGCTGTGTATGAGTGAATCAGGCTCACTTTTGGAAAATGGAAGCAAAATACCTGATGAAGCAGAGGTCCTAATAGTGGTTCTTAAGCTGCTGTGCTAAACAGAGGCAGGGCATGGATGGGGAACCAGCACACACCCTCCATACTGTGAGTGTAGCTGCCAGCACACAGCACAGCTCTGCTCCAGCCTGACCAGGTAAAAATCAGGCAAACCCGGGCGTGGCTCAGACAATGGCAGGTGCCACTGATGGTTCCCAGTGTTCAGTAGGTACCAGTCCGCCCTGGGGTGTTTTTATTTGGGGGAGAAAGGATTTAGCTGCATGGCTGTGAACTGAGCTGCCACCTCCTTTGTGCCCAGAGAATCTTACACTGCTTTGGGCCAGCAAAATTATTTTTTAGTGGCAAACCAGGGCAGTACTTCAGAATATAACAGTGTTTACTTCTTGCTTTTAATAGAGCAATAGTGTAGTTATAGCAACCGACAACTAAGAGGAATTGTGCTGTTGTTAATTGAACAGTTTGAAAATGTAACTGAGATAATATGCAATGAAAGACATGCTTCTCAGACATAAGAACATTTGCTGTTTTCTGGTCAGCTGCCCTCTAATAAACTCTGATTTCTGTATTGCAGTTGGCTACACCATGAATGATCTGATATTTGAGTGGCTAAGTGATGGACCTGTGCAAGTTGCAGAGGGTTTAACCTTGCCACAGTTTATTTTGAAAGAAGATAAAGAACTTGGTTATTGCACAAAACATTACAACACTGGTGAGCATTATTCTATTTTTTTTCTATCAATTATTCCAATGGTATCTATTGTGAACTTGTAATGGGAAAAGATGGGTAACATGAAAAAAAAATTAATTTAAATTTGATTGTCACACTTATTTTTAAATCTGAAAATAAATTTTCTCACATTTTTTGAAATATTTAATTTCCAGTTTTTCTTTAATTTCATTTAAGTATTCTAATATCCTTAAAATCATTAAAGTATTTCAAATATTAAAAAATTGATAAAAAATCTAATTGTTTTGCTATCCTTAAAATGAAACTTTTTTTTAACAAACTAACTCTTCTATTAAATATTGATTCATCATTTTCAAAGTACTGATCTTTCTGAACCTGGTTTATTTCTCCAGTGAGAAAAAATATCAAATTTTCACCAGCTTTTATGTGTAGTCTAATTTATGAGATGTAGCATGTGAAAAGACAATGTTTTCATTGCTGATTTGAATAACATACAGACGTGGAATGTTTGTTTATTACTCTATAGTTTTTTCTTTCATTTACTCTTTAGGAGTTTATAATGCTGTGTTTTCTATCTTTAGCTTTACACAGAAGAGGAAACTCTGTTAAAATTTTGATTTAGCTGCTTGGAGTTTATTTAATAGGGACGGCATTTAGAGAACAGTTTTCTGGGTGCTTTCTGGTATTAAATATAATCCCTCTCATCTAAAATAGCATTTTCATCATTTCAGCATAAGAGCTGATCTGGTTGCATCAAATATATTTGTTTCACCCTATGAAATAATACAATGTGAGAGGTTCTGACTCTGCCAGAAATAAAGTCACATTTATTTATATGTAAAGAAAATTATTTGGTTTAATTTTTATAAATGCAGCTTCTCATTTTGGAGCCCAAAGTACCAAGGAATGAAAACTTTGTGATTGGCACCCCCACTACTATCTTCTCTGTAGTTTGCTCCTTCAGGTTTGGTGTGAAATTAAAATGTGGATAAAAATTATTATTCAGCCTTCTCCTAAACTCACTGTCCAGGCTGTGCCACAAAAGTCTGGGGAGCCTCTGACAGATTGGGCTGCTCATGCCATTGGTGCCACGTGTGGCCACCAGTCCCCTCTGTATGGGCTGAGTGGTCAGGAACAGCCACTGCCCAGCTCTCAGCATCTGCCTTTGAGCCACAGCTCACTCATTTTAGAACTTCTGTGCTCTCAGAGGATATTATTCAGTCTCCACTCCTTTATTTGCCAAACAGCCTCTTCACTCCCCTTTGTGCTAACTCTTACACCCACCATTCAGCATTGTAGGCCACCAGAAAAATACAGGGACATCACAAAAAGGAGCAAACAATCTAATATCCCCTGAGAGGGGGAATGAGGAACAATGCATCTTCCTGCATTTTCCCAACCAGCACAGAAGGGCTCCTTTGAAACCATTGGCATTACACTTCAGGAGTGAGAGGCTTTCCTGCAGTCTGGCTGGAGGCAAAGTGCTCACAGTACCTCACCCAGAGTAATTCTGAGAGCAGCACGGAGTGATGGCATTAACAGCTGAGGAGGTGCTGCAGCTCAGGGCTCTGCCTCTCCTGCTGCACAACCAGCTCCACTGCCAGCCAAAAGGAACCTCAGTCCTCCAGGCCGGCTGAGCAGCAGCTCTCAGTTGTTTGAAGAATCACTCACCTCCCACAAGAGATTGGTTTAGGTTCCCTGGAGTCAGACTTTTAGCAAAATTCAAAGTATAATTTGAGTTAATTCTGCTGTGAGACATAATCCACAGACACAGGTAAATGACATGAGCAGAATGAGGAGTGTGACCTACCCCAGGACTGTAAGAGTGGTAGTTTACAATTTGTCTGTTCAAACACAATTGCTTAATCTTATGTCATTAAAAGACCAAAATGCTGTCCCCTCTTAATACTTAACATTATACTTGACTAAAGTAAAAGCTCCTTGAATTTTGAGAAAATAAACATTACATTATATTTTCTGGAGGTGAAACAATTGTGCTAATATTAATTTTCTCAGTTAATATGAAGAACTGGGGCACAGTCTACTTCAGTGATCTCATGCTTCCCCCAAGATAGCATGCAACAAGTGGCTGACTAGTGTTTGTGTATCAGGATCTGCTTACAGTCTTAGGTTAGGAAACAGGCCACACATCTAACTTATGTTCAGAAAACAAGATAAAAATGTGCAAAAAGCATTTATGAAAGTAATTTCATGTTCTAGGAAAGTTTACATGCATTGAAGTCAAGTTTCATTTGGAGCGTCAGATGGGATACTATTTAATCCAGATGTACATTCCTAGCCTGCTGATTGTCATTTTATCCTGGGTTTCTTTCTGGATCAATATGGATGCTGCTCCAGCCAGAGTTGCACTGGGTATCACTACAGTTTTGACAATGACCACGCAAAGCTCAGGATCAAGAGCTTCCCTCCCAAAAGTAAGGAAATAATTTTGTACCACGAATTTGTTTTTAATATGAAACGTTTGTGCTACTCTTTTAAATTTCAGAAGAGTCTGTGTAACTGCATCTGCCAACAGTGAGAAAGTGCAAACAGTGTGATGTTAAACTTGCAGTACCCTTGTGTTTGGATTAAGGAATGTTTCTGCTGTTTTGGTGGATGGCTGAATGGTGCAGCAGTATGAATTTTTAGTGAGTTTCCAGAGTGTTAAAAGTGTCATTTTAATGAGTTTTGAGTGTTTAGAAACCAGATTTTCTGAAGGATTTATATACCTTACTGTGTTTCTTTCAGACTGGGGACTTTAAAAACACTGTCTGATCTTTTCTGGACTGTTAGACTCTCATATATCTTGATGTTTCTAGATATGGCATTTACTCCAATGAATATATAAATATATATATATATATATATGTAACAGATATGCACCTAAAAGATTTCTCTGGAGAACCTTTTCAGTGTGGAACTGCTGATGTCTTTGTTTCACAGCAGAATTTGTCCATATTCTCACTCATTCAAGTGTCATCTGAAGACTTTCATCCTGTCTATGCACAAATATATCTTCTCATTCAAATTTTGTGGTCTTTTTAATCCTGGCCAGATGCTGTAGATGGGTTTACAGATTACAGACTGGATTCTCTGTTTAGTCAGGCTGACAGCTCTTTTCAGCATAGGCACACCCCAAATGCTTCTGATAACAGCATTCCCAGCAGAATTTAATGTGCAAGCTCAGGTTTTATGCAATTTTCTGCAAGGGAGCTCAGAGGTAGGTAAGTTTGCAATAGTCTAAGGAGTTCTGAGATATAAAAAGAGCCCTTTTTCTAGCAGTCCAGCATCACAGGGACAGGGATCATAGTAGCAATGAAAAGCACAAATTTTGAGTGTTTGTGTAGATCATGATCCATTCCAAGAAAGCATGCTGTATATTGTGGTGCTTTACCCTCAGTATCACGTTTAGTCTCATTCCAAATATGCAAGTTGTTCAAGTGGAGGGCAACTTCAAAAATATAGGGCAACTCCAAAAAGTGCACAGATTGTGTTACTCCTGTGTTAGTAATGAGAAAGTATCACTTCAAAATCTGGTAAGTACAACATTTGGTTCAGCTTCACTTACTCAGTTGGAGATATGCATAATTCTCCATGCAAACTGAAAGCCTCTCATATATTAACTCAGAATTTCAAATGGAAAATTTATTAAACATTTGTTCAGACAATTCAGTTGATATTACCAGTGAACATTCTGAAAAGAAAGTCTGAAAAGATTATCTTGGCAAGAAGCATACAGGCTCTTTAAATATCAAGTTGGGAGTCGCTGAAGACTGTGTCTAGATGGCACAACATGAAGCCATGTGATATATTCCAAGTTTCTTACAAATTATCTGGCTTGAGAAGTATAGATAATACAATCACTGTAGTGGAGATTTCCACCCACATTTCCTACTGGGCAAACAAACCCTTGCAAGAGGCTCTGCAGTGTTAGCATGCCCCAAACTCTAACTCTCTAGAAAGCGTTTTCATCATAGGCCTTTGATGCAGCTGAAATGTTTTCCCTTTTGCATGCTGTTGTGTTTGAACTCAGAATACTCAGAAAAGTATTTGCTCTTTAATTGAAATGGGAAGATACAAAATATGTTGACTGTGATATGTTGATTTTCGGAGAGGCTCTTCTCCAGCCTCAGGATTAAATACGTTTATCTCAGCAGCTGCCAGAGAACGGTGGTGCTCTGCCCATGCTGCATCTCCTGCCCTGCTGTGTTCCTGTGCCAGGAGACAGGCACTACCAAAAGTATCTCACCAGAAAGCCCAGCACACTTATTTCAGTCAGGCTGCACCCGGCTGTTGCATTTTCTCTGTGTAATTCAGCTGAGCTCTATTCTATAGCTTTGATCTCTCTATGTTAGTTAATCCTCGTGGGGACTTTAGAAGTTACGTCAGTTGACTTAAAAATGTGGTTCCAAGCAAATGCCAGCATTCCAGGCAGCTGACTCCCACCCTGGATGACTCAGGTGCTTGGAGACACATGGGCACCATTCAGGTCCTGAATCACCAGTACCTGATTTCTTATACATAGAAGCAAGGTTTCCTTGCTGTTGCTGTTACAGGCACTTAGCTATTTTAAAACCCCATCTGTAACTTAATATCAAAATTGTATTTATTAATAAAATCTGTCCAGCTGAAATGCACTTAGAAATAAAAATATGAAAAGAACTGAATCAAATCAGTGTCAGATCTGAAGTCCCAAAATCCCTGTTTAAAAATAATGGTTTTCTAAGCCTTGTCTACATATTGCCAAGACAGAGGAAGTTTGGCTGCCAGTAAAACATCCATTTAAAAGTTGCTCCAATCATGAATGGCTAACAGAATAATATATTTCAGGACGGTTATTTTTGCAAGAATATTGAAAAAAACAGATGCAACTTTGCTTTGTGAAAGCAGCCTAGGATTGAATACAAGAGCTATAATTTCCCCATCCTTCTTTGTGTCCTGTTCTTATTAATATAGATTTATGCAATTTAACTTTAATTTACCCAGTTTCAAATCAAGAGTTTCTTTCCATTCTCCTCTATTTTAATAGAGCAAAACAACAAAGTATCAAAACTTGCCAAATGTAAAGGGAATAATTCCTTTACCTAGAGAAAGGCAAAGAAGAATTGTGATAAGATTCCTTAGGTTTTTTTGTCTGTTTCCAAGTTAGTATCTAAATGACTAAAGTGTTACTGTTTAGAAGTAATTACCTACATATTGTTCTCAACCCTGGTGAAAGATAACACACCAATTTTCTGTTTGCTTAAAATTGCTCTTTTCCATATTAATAACTAACATTCATTTCCATACACGTATTTCATAATAGTAGGTCGTGGCAACATTAGGACTCAGCTGTTGAAAATTAAACATAAGATTGAGATTGCTGAAAAGAAAAGAAAATAAAAGGAAATGAAAGAATGAAATGAATTCAATCTGAAACTCATATTTGCTGCATATAAGAGAAGTATTTAGAATGCACTCTTCTAAATGAAGTATATCTCTTTGGTAAATTTTGTAGTATTTCTGTGGAATTCCTATATTCAGAGTATTTTGTAATTCTGTCTAAGAATATAGGGTGAAATTCCAGTATCAGCAACATAGTAATAAAGAAATCAATATGATTTTTTTCCGTTACTCTTCTGCAAAGTTAATTTCTTTCTTACCAAAGGCAAGAGTAGACTATGAGACAGATTATATCACAGCAAAGCTACTGTTCTAGGAAGGGTGACTTGCAGTGCCTGTTTCAGAAAGCAGAAAGGTTGTCTTCCTCCACAATTTTAGCATAAACTGAGCAATAATTCACCATGATTCCATGAAATAATGATTTTCTGTGCAGGGAGTATCTGCAGAGAAATATTCACCATGGAGCCAATCTCTTTTAAAGTGATGAAATTATTTTGTGTTTGTTAAGGGTTTGTGAGGGGTCCTGTGACCAGAATTGCCCTTGTTGGCTGTGTTAGGGGGTGGTAAGGAACTCCTCCGGAAAGCTGGGGTAGAATACCCTCCTTCCGGATTGACTAATCCACCACTGGGTGCCCAGGAATGGTGGTCCAAAATAGCAGGATTCCTATGATCAGTTTCTCTTCCCACATGTTCATGTGTATAAGTCTTACCCACATCTGATACTCTTACATCTGAAAGGTCAGGTCGTCGCTTTCCACTTGGGAAGCCCATCTGGGTGATGTTTGTGCACCCAGCTGCACCAGTGGCTCTTGCAGATCAGCCAGCCGGGCAGAAGCCCTGGGCGCCAGCTGGGAGATCCCTGTGACCACACAGCCGCAGGGAAATCCCTGGGAAGCCCTGAGCTTTCGGTGTGAGTGCTGTGCCCGAGCCAGGGACATCCCTGCCCCTGGGCTGTGCTGGGTTCCACCTCTGCAGGGAAACTCCAGGGCACACGGGTGAGGGTCTGGTGTGACCTGCTGTGCATCCTGCATCCGTGCAGGGCTCGGCTTCTCCTCTGGAAGTACCAGACCTGCAGACCCAAAGGGCACTGTGAATCCATCAAAATACGGGCTGAGCATTGTCTGGGCACCACAGGGGACACCTAGACACGTGTCTTACAGGCCCAGATGTGTGTAAGCTGGGAGAGCAAGGGGAGGTAATTCAAGGTCCAGTAGAGCAGAATCGTTGAGAAGTGTTACAAAACAATTCTTTTCTTCAGAGCATTGAAGCACCATTTTCTTGCTGTTCTTTTTACTTGTAAATGGCTCTCCTTCTGTTGAGTCAAAAGAATAAAAAGTTTGAGAGGATTTTCAAAAGAGGCATTTGAAAGAATAATGAGTTCTCTGCTGTGCTATTTGTGTATTTTTCAGATTGCTTGCTTCTTAAAACACTTACATAAACCAAACCGTAGCAACAACAGTCCAAGGAAATGAATTACTTTTAATGCCATAAAGCAAAACATTTCAGGATATTTTAAGTCGAGTGATAGCAACTGTATTTTACGCAGTTGCATAGCATTCATATTGTGTTACTTTAATGCTTTAATGCACAGTGCTTAATGAATGCATTTTCTGTCCCCAGGGAACAATCTGTGCAGAAAAAAGTCTCATTCAAAGCTCACCAAAACTTCTGGGAGTTCTTCCATTCAGTTCATTTTGCTTTAAATCACTACATACATTACCAAATGCAATAAAAGCATAGGTGCAGAGACTTGCAAAACCAAAGCCAATGAAGTCTATCGCCTTTGGCAGGAAATGACTGTTTTTATGTGTCATCCACTACCCCCAGCATATCTGGAGACTTTTAAAGACTCTTGGGCTTCTGGCAGGCCAGTCTCTCCTTTTTTTGAATGCCAGAATCTATCAAGTAAAGAAGATACAAGAATATGGCACTTCTATTTTTTTTTCTTTAATTAGGGTTAAAATGATACCATAATAAAAGAAATAAAAAATAATGAACAAGGAACAATACCAATAATGACAAAGGGGATGCTGTTATCAGTGATGACTTTGTTCTGTGTTCACTTGTTTTCATAGGAAGTAGAGCACCGAAGGTGATTGCTTACTCTTTCATTAGCAAAGCACAGAGATAATACAATTTGGTGCGGCATTATGGTAAAAAACCATTAAGGAAGTAACTTGGAATGGAAGCAATTTTTTTGACAAATTACTTTTAGTCTAGTCTCAGGACCTGAAGAGGAAATATAGAAGTAATTTGGCAATCATGAGTTTTGTTAATTGGCACTTGGATTATGTGGGTGTCTGAGCATTTCACACACTGCTTAAGTAATTAAGACAACCCTATTTTTATTAGCTATTTACAAATTCCTGTTGGAGACCTAATGGTCCTAAACCTTGGTACTTTAATGTACCTGCTCTACATCACATATTTATGTATCCTGATAGTGGTACTGCAAACAAATTTCCACTTCTAAAAATTTTTTTCAGGACCCTTGAGTTGATTTAAAAAGAAGTATTTTATTGCTTGTCAGTTTTCTAAATGAGGGAAAGAGAGTGTTCCATCCAAACTCTTGGGAAGTCAGGCTGCATTGTCAGGTAGCCATGAGGAGCTACTCTTCAGTCATATGCCTACATGGAAATGTTTTAGGACTCACTTGTTTTGTTAATTTCCAGCATTCTTATATAACTTTCTTTTCTGTTCACATCATAATTTTAACATATAACATATATTCCTTCTTTTACTAATATTGAAAGATCTTGAAACCTGCTTTAACTCTTTTTTTTGTGGGGGGTTGCCAAAGCTAGGTAAAACTAATTTTCAGTATCCATTGGTGTATTCCACACAGTATTTGAATCTGGATATAGAAGTCTGTTCTACCATATATGACAAAGGAAATCATATAGACCGAACCTAATTTTCAACAAAAAAGTTCCAAAACTAAAAAAAGGTTTTAAGTAAGTGAATATTTCTTAGCATACTGTGACTTATTGAAACAATTAAATGGGTACAAACTGATTGGAACTAAATGTAGACTTTTCTGTGTAAATAAACAGTCCTACAAAATGCTATAAAAAATTTCCTGACAAGTAGTTTATAAGCACCTGCTCCTAACTTACTGTTCAGGAAAGGTGTTTGCTGGTTCTGCTCTACAATTTTTCGTATTCCATTTCTTTATTCTTACTTCTTCTCCCTTTAATTATGTTTTCTCAATAGTGGTTTTGAGGCAGGATATTAATGTGTTTGTGCCTGAGGGCAGGAGATTGTTTGGATGGCAGTGGGAGATGTGGGACATGCATCAGATGATCCGTGGTGAACCAGGGAGAACTTCCCAGCCACTTCAAATATTAATAGCACTGTGGCCATCTTAGTACCCGCTTGAAAATATATCCTCAGCCCTGATTAAAAGAATGTGGGGTGCCCAGAAACATCTCTGCTGCTTCCTGCTACAGCAGCTGGTCTTGGAAAAGACTTCATTTTCTTGCAAATTTTGCACCTTTGAGATCTATGTAGATACTTACAGAGTTAGCCAGTGCAGTTACAACTTCACTGGGAGCAGAAATCTCAATTAAAATTATGTTGGATGAGCTTTGGCACAGTTACATATGCTGGGATCATGCATCTGTAATAGGAAGAATTCTTTTTCCTCCATTCCACAACTGTTTCCAGTTCTATAAAACTGAAGTCTTCAGTATTCTGCATAGGTAAGAAGACAAAACCCAGCAGGATCCATGCTGCTTGTGAGAAAAGCAGGAGGAAGAAGGATATAAAAGTTAAGCACAGCCCCTAAATCTGATGCTAGAAATTGTCACATTATTCTCTTTAGTTTGGTCACAGATATGTGGTGTCCTGGACAATCTTTGGATCTTACAATGGTTATTCAATTGTTCTAGTGGTTCTCTCTGTCCTGTCCTTCATTCTGTGCAACGCTGACTGATGAGATACTGACTGGAATGTTGTCTGATTAATACCAATACATTAGGATCTATACCAGATCCTACTCTATGAAAGTGAAAAACAAACGACTGAGTAAATCTGTCACCTTTTCCACTGTACTCATCTAAACTTTAAAGTTTACTTTTCTGTATAGTGAAGACAGAGGTATTTACTGTACAACCAAAGCAGTAGTTGCTGTCGTGTGACAGCTAAAAATATGCAATAAGATGTGTCTGAATACCTCTGGGATGTAGTTTGAGTACTCCTGGCACTTCCTCAGCAGGTTTTATAATGCATTCATCTGGGAGGGCTGGCAGAGCTCTATTTCAAGCATCAGAGAAGGGTTGAAGTTATTGTGCACACCAGTCTGCTGATTGTTTCATAACCCTGGCACGATACTGGAGCTCTTCAGCTTCCTTGTCACACCCTTCAGGACTTTCTGGTGGCTTTTAGTGTCTCTCTGAGGAGTGCCTTGTGCTGCTTTCACAGACGTGAGCACTGCAAACCCGCTCTGAAGCAGTGACGTACTCGGTTGTGGCTCATTCGTTTCAAGTAATTGCAAGGCTTGACTCTATTAGATCCCCTAGAACTATTACTTATGAATATCTTCTGTTAATATTTCATTTGAAATAATGTTGATGGGACCCCCTGGAGTCTGGGAAAACCACTTTCATTTGCAGTTTACCTCAAGGCTGCTGCCTTCCAGTCTGAATATCAGTGCTCACTGCATGTGGCTGCTGAAGCAGCTGGGCCACTGACATCTTACTCCCAAAAGTTGTCTGAGTGACAATGGAGCCATTTGAATCCTGTTACTTGAATGATAGGACTTTTTTTTTCCCTTGGGAAACATTTTCATGGGAAAAAAATAATTGCTTGTTGATGTTGATATTGATACCTAAAAGTATTAACTCCTCCTTCTCCTCTCCCTTCTCCCTGCAAAGAAAACAGAGGGAGACAATTTACTTTTTCACGGATGCATCAAACAAACTTCTGCAGGAGCAGGAACTCAATAACTCAGTGTGCCTTGTTTTTACTTATAATATCTGTGTTATGACAAAACTACAACTTTAATTCACCGATAGTGTGGCACAATAGTGTTTGCTGTAGTAAAATCAGCTTTGGAAATTAAACAATTCTAAATGAGGGATTGGCAAGAAAACAATATTATTTTGGTTTTTAAGTCATGGTCATGCATTCTAGAATGTGTCTTTGTTCACAAACCCTTGTATTACAGTTTTAAACCCTGAAACAGTGCCCTTTTCTCCTTATTTCTTCTTCCTAGAAGCCTGGAGTTAATTGAGATATCTTGTCTCAAAGAGAAGGGAGCATGAGAGTAAAAAGCTTTGATCCTTGGTGGCTTCTATCTGGTGTTAGGCCGCCCTGCCTGTGAGAAACAGACACAGTGTGCTGTCTTCCCTCCTTCTGCCAAAGGTTAAGGCTCTGGAGAATGGAGCCCGAACTTTCAGTACGTCTAGAGAGGAACATATGACTAAGTCACAGCAGAAAATATAAGTTACAAAAAAGGGAGAACACTTTACAAATGTCGCTCAGTTCACTGTTTTGTAGAAAAGATGGTGTAATTATGTTACAATTAATTATCAATAATGACACTCTTACAAGGGGAATGTATCAATATTTGTCACTTACTGGAGAAAACCTTTCTTATAAGGTTGTAAGGTTATAAGGTTGGCTACTGAGAAACTAAAAATTGCCCTAAATTACTCCACTGATATAAATTATTGCATTTTCTCTTTTCTGCACAAGGGCATTTTTCTTTGTGTGTGTAATGGCAATTGAAACCTTTTATTGATTGATTTGTACTAAAATTTGATTAACAGTTCCACTTCTTACATTTATCCGTGGTCAGGAGGCATTGATGTCCACCGACTTTTTAGGGGATAATCAGCTTGAAAACATCACTTAATTTCTGAGGGAACCACATAGATTGGTGACAGACAGTGATGAGAATACCACCCTCCTGGGCCACACCTCTCTATGCTTGACTGTGCTCTGCTCATAAAAAATGACACAAAACCACTTTTATTTTCCGTAGAACTGACAAAGAAAAAATGAAAAATTAAAAAAGTGAAGCAGCCCAAACGTCAGGATTATAATAAAAGCTCTTTAGAGTTAGACACTGTGTTCTGTTGCTTTTTCTAAATCAAAAAATCAAGGCACTCACTTGCTTTTTTAAGGAAGCTGTAGTTGTCTGACAGGATCTATTTTATGAGTTTGTTGGCTGCATTTTGCTGTCTCCTGAACCTTCTAGCACAAACAGAATCTGCTCAGAATGAAATCAAAATCCTGTCACCAGGAATGATGTGACTTAAAGCATTCAGATGCTCAGGCTTTACTGCTGCCCTTATTTTTACCAGGGCTCCCCAAAGTCAAGGATGACAGAGTTATGCTATGAAAATAGGATGGAAAAACTCAGTTATGCATATATCTGTGCCTGGATATGAAAAAATCCACCCCAACATTGTTTTTTTGTATCTCAAAAATACCACTCTAGGAAGCAACATGGTCTTTTTTTTGGTGTCTTACTTTCTTTATCTGCCCCATCTAGTGAGTGGGAAGAAAAACACATAGTTATTCTCTTAATTGGTTAATTATTCCCTCTGAAGTTGGTTCATTTGTCATGTTTTAATAATGGTATAGTGTTGATTTTAACTGGGTATGGTTGGGGATTTTTGGTAAACAAGAAATGAGAAATTTTTTCCCTAACAGTTTTCCAGTGCCCTGTTAGAATCAGGATAAACACTGCACTGCTCACGCTGGAAGGGCTGTGTGTGAACCACACAGCTGGAACAGACTGCAACAGCCTTCAGTGGCTGCAGCAGGAGACAGATGTTTCACAACGAGTTAAAAATCTGTGTACTGTACAGCCTTCCAGGAAAGACCTGGAGCTTGGCAAATGATTTCAGGGTGAACTGTGTAAAGGTAAAATTCTCTTGGTGAGTGCAGTTATAAGAGTTGATTAGCTTCTTATATTAATGAGGCTTCAGTAAAAGCTTTTCCTAAATTGAAAGGCATATCTAATTAAAGGCTGTGGATTGCCTGAATGTGGGAGCTGCACTTCATGGCAGTTCATCTGGCCAGTTTCATTCATGATTTCCATGATTGGGCTGACTTCCTCCAGATGTACTTTCCTCTTAGGTAAAGCAAGGTGTTTTCAATAGCAGCTGTTGACCGCAGCAGAGTTCAAAATCATACCCAGTTCCTCTGTCTGCCATCTGTGAATGAGACTTCTAAAATAAATCCTTGGCACTTCTAGCTGTTGTTTTCATTGTGATTCGCTTTTCTTTTTTTTTTTTTTTTTCAATTTATTTTCTTTTGAGATGCTCTCCTAAAAGGCAAGTGAAGATCACCCTAAAGGGAGAATGAAAATGAATTTTCAGATATGCTGTCTTCAGCTGAAAACGAATTCTGGAGTTTACAGCTAAAACCAAATAAGTAGTTCTTCCTATCTCCTCTTTATGTAGTACGCATTGTATTAGATCGGTGCTCCAGCAGTGACACACACTTTATGTGGGGTCAGGCATTTCCTCTGAGGAACTGCTTTTTGTAAAAACATGTCCCTTTGTTGAAGCTATGAAAAGGGTACTTTAGAATAATGTTTTCATTTGTTGGAAAAATTTCCAAAAATAATTTCTGTTGACTTCCAGCCATCACTGTCTTATTTCTCCAATACATTTTTATTATTATTATTATTATTATTATTAAAATGCCCTGATACCTGGAAATGAAAAGTTAATCAGTCTAAAAATATCTCAGAAGTTTGACATGAAAATGGAAATTATAGAAATTATTCAATTGACATTATTTAAAAACCCTAAATTTGTGATTTGTGACTTTTTTTACATTTTCTTTTTTTTACTCTAATTTAGAAGACATTTCTGAAATGTCAAAAATCTTGAGGGAAGGGAAAAATCGCATCCTACTCAGATCTAACATTTACTGAGATACTGGTAGGTACTTTTCAAGTATGAATAATACTGAGTTCAGAGAAAAATTGCTCTAATTAAAACTTTACTCCGCAAGATCAAGCTCAGGCACACAAACACCGAGAAGAGAATAAAATCAAACTGCCTCACAGTGAGCTCCAGCCATGCTCATTGTAGCCAGCAGATGAAGCTTCAAGTCACTGGGGCATAGTTAAGCCTGCTTGAATTCTGATGTGGCTTAGTGACTTGCAGGAATAATTTTCAAAGTCCAGAAGGGACAATGTGACCCTTCCAGGATAGCACTATTTTTCTGCATCCAATTTCTGCTACAGTTGTGTTCTATAGATACTCTGTATTTGGCTTACACATGTCTTGGAAGTGGGCTGTCTTCTTTAGAAAATGAAGTTCGGAATTTTATTTCAATAATTGAAGGGAAGTGTTTTTTAAAATACAGGGTTCTCTGGCTTTACCTTCCTGCCAGCACTCCTTGCAATGCAATTTTTGTTTGGTCTAAAAACGCTGTCCGGACCCAGTTTCTTCTCATTCAAGAAATCCTGTGATGAAACCAAGTGACCTTTTGAACTTTTTTTTTTGTGAACTACAAATTGAGTTTCTTTTGTCTCTCACTCATTCACTGTCTTCTTCAGCCTTCAATCTTGTATCTTTCTCACTGTGCCAATATAATCTTCTAAAATATAGCAACCACAACTACGCTACCGTGGAAACTCTTGATATAGCTTTCTTCTTCCTTCTCCTCCTCCTCTGTTCTGTTTATAGACTCAGTAGTCATATTCATCTTTTCCCCACAGCTTTGCAGAGCTGATGCTCCATTGCCAGTCCCTTTCTGTACCACTTGAAATAAAAATGGACAAGTTAAATTAAAATGAGTAGTAACTTAGAAGGAGTATCAGACAGGGTTGTTTAAAATGGCAGTTTATATTCATTTTAGCCACTTAAATAGCAGTAGAGTCTAGGGCAGCTGGGAGAAGTGTGATTGCTTGAGAGCCTCCCAGGTCCCAGCCAGACAAACAACTGATGGTTTGGGTGTATGGGGGAGGTGAAGTCAGAATTTTTAAGAAGTCTTTGTATCATCAAATGGGAACAATGTGGATTAGTATGGAACATATAAATGTATGAGTTTCATTAATTATAAGACAGAAGAGTTGCAGTGACAACATTAATCTGAGAGAGCAAAAAAGCTCTTCATGAGGAAAGCAGATAGGCAATAATTTCTAATATCAAATAAAGCGAATAAGACAATGTTAAAAATAGTAAAAAATTAAAAATGGAGAACTGCTTTTGAATTAGAGGAATGTAACCAATATAACAAGTTACTTGTTCATCCCTGCAAGATAAAAAGGAAAAAGAAAAACCTGATTAACATATGGGGCAGGGTGAAGTGAGAAAGAAATATATAACAAGACCTTTACTATCTTAAAATCAAGTAGTGATGTACACCACTAGTGATGTTGAGGCCACATATCAAATCTTGTGTTCAGTTTTGGGCCCCTCACTGCAAGGAGGACACTGAGGTGCTGCAGCATGTCTGGAGAAAGAGCTGGTGGAGGGTCTGGAGCACAAGTCCAAAGTGGAGCAGCCGAGGGAGCTGGGGCTGTTCAGCCTGGGGAAAAGGAGGCTGAGGTGGGACCTTTTTGCTCTCTACAAGTGCCTGAAAGGAGGCTGTGCCCAGGTGGGGTCAGCCCCTTCTGCCAGATGACAAGTGACAGGACGAGAGGACATGACCGCAAGGTGTACCAAGGGAGGTTTAGATTAGATACTACGAAAGATTCTTTTCACAGAAAAGGTTGCAAAGCTTTGGAACAGACTTTCCAGGAAGCAGTTGAGTCACCAGCCCTGAAAGTGTTCAAAAACGTGTGGATGTGGCACCTGAAAACATGTTTTAATAGTGAATATGGTGATGGTGCTGCATTGACAGTTGGACTTGAGGATCTTAAGGGTCTTTTCCAGCCTTAAAAATTTTATGATTCTATGATTCTAAACGTGCACTGAAAATATTAATGTGTAATTGTATGTAATTATGAATAGAGGACTATTTTTCATCTGTGGTTTGTAATAACAGATTGAGGAGAGTAAAATAGCCCATAACAGAAAGAAATTGTGTTCCATTTGCTTTTGCATTTCTGAAGTTGTCCAGAGAAAGCCAGAGAAATTTTTTCTACTTTTACTAGTGATGGCTATTTTATTATAGGCATCTGTATTCTAGTGCTAATTTTAAATCAGAAAGTAAATAACTGACTTGTAAACCTGACATGAGATTCAGCTGTCAAAACTGAGGTGGCTGAAACTTGTTTTGGCCTGTCTTTCTAGTCACCTGAGAGAAGGAGGCCCCTCCACTGCCAAATTCTTCTGACACTCAGAGAGGTATGTGAGGTAGGTTAGGTGACCCCTTGTTTCGAGTGTCAACAAGGGAAGCCAGGCTGACCAGTCTGAAACTCAGATGTCTGAAGCAGTGTGAGCTAAATCCCATCCCAAACACACAATAGGAAAANGTCAGATGTCTGAAGCAGACATCCCAAACACACAATAGGAAAAGTGCTAAAAAAAGCACATCATAATACAGAAATATTCAAAACTTTGTGTTTTGGGGCTTTTTTTCAGACAAGTAGCTATACAAGAATCTTTTTACCTACATCTACTATTTGTATGTGTTTAAGTTCAAACCTGTTGTATTTAGGAAAAGAAATTAATTTTTTCCTTCTCATTCTTTTTCACATGCCGTGCCAACAGGAATTAGAAGAAAGGAATTGTAGATGATGTGGTATCCAAACCCATGTTTCGTTTCAGTCTGTTACAGGTTTGTTAATCTTAAAGACAAATAGGTTACAGGAGGTGACTCTAAGACCCTGCGCAGAGACAGTGAGGCTGCCCACAGGGCATAATTCAGTCTCCAGTTCCAGTTTTCTAGGCAAAGAGCTGCACTATCACAAAGACTCAGTTTGACTCTTGGAGCTGTAAATTAGAAAAGAAAATTGAATATATACACAGTAAAAACAATTCAAATATGTGACTTCACAGTGGATTAAAAATTCAATTCTCAACATAAACTGGCATTCTAGGAGGAAATCAGAGGCTGCTCTATTAGTGGTTTCTTCAGGGCAAGCATTTCTAGATAAAAATGATTTTAAGCATTTCAAGAAAGGATTGTCATCAACTAAACTTATCAAATCCTCCTGCTTATAAAATGGTCACATTTCATACTGACTGGAGCCAATATTGGTCTTCTTAGACCATTTAGAGTGATGTACCAGTGTCCTTTTTCCATTTATGCATAGGTCTGCCATGCATAGAGCATTTATATGATGTTCTATCAGAGCTCGGGGTTGCACTAACTCACACGGTGGATTTTCAGGCCTTTGTGGATGTCACTGTGGTTGTGCATATTTGAAGGAGGGAGAGGCAAATGCAAGTCTGACTCAGGAGGTATTTTTCCCTCTATGCAGAAGATCAATGCTTGAGTCAAATAAATAATGTTAGAGCTTCTTGCTCATTGGAGTCATGCTTTGTTTGCTATTTTCTGTGTAAATGCGTGCAGAGGTCAGTACGTGAGCAAGGTTACAAGTGTGTCTCAGAATCTGATATAAAGTATTTAATTAAGTCCTTTGCTCTAGTGTGCCCAACAGGCTGCGTGGGGAGATTCTACAACCTGACAGAAAATAAAAAGCTGAGCTTTGCTGGTTAAATACTGCAGTGTTTTGTGTGGATCTGTGGATCTTTCATATGCATGGAGCAAGCACACACCATAAAACCGAGATCTGCTTTACAGAGTGGAGGCTAAATCTTCAATTCCTTTAAAATGACACAAAACCTCTGACTAATTACCAACTGGAGAACTTACTTGAGTATATTTATTTTTTAATTGAAGATTTTTTTCTTTGATTAAGTCAACATTCTGCAGATAAGTATCTTCTTTTAATCCAAAATTTAGGGGATCACAAGTAACCCAGGAGAACAGAGCTAAACCATACCCCAGAAAACATGTGATAGCCCTTCCTTATTGGATGATTTTTTGATTTGTTCCAGATTTGAAAGCTGACAGAGGTAGGTTGTTTTGTGTGCTCTTGCTAGTTCCAGTGCTCCATTAGACAGAACCTGCTGTTAATATTTCAACACTGTTGACACAATAATTTTTGTGCTTTACCATCGCCCTGTGTTGTCTCTTGGTCACTTCTAAATCTAGGATCCCAAAACAGCAGGAAGTTTTGCTTAAGGAAGTTTTGATTAAGGAAAAAAGATCTGTGAAATCACAGCCAGTTCCCAATGTGCTGTTATCATGAAAATGTTTTATTTTATTCTACTAGATAATCTCCAGTGCAACAGTTCAGATATAAACCAGCAGTGGTCACATTACACCTTAATTTTCATATGCAAATATTTAAATTTTCAGGTGTCATTGTTCATACATGAATTTGGTGATGAAGGCAGAATGTTTTGTAATTCAGACTCTCAAAAATGGATTGAAGTGCAAGAATTCAGTGATGAGATTAAACCAGAAGTGAAATTACATTTTATCTAACAAACAAGCACGTACTTTGCCAACTGCAGAAAGCATTCCCTTCCTCTGAGAATTTTATCAAGGCTATTGTACATGTTCAACAATTCTGCTTACTGCTGCATCACAAAAAGCCTTTAACTATTTCACCATTGCTACCAATGCCCAGCAATAACAGTAGATAAGAGCACTGCAACTGGGACTTCAGTGTTAGAATAGAACTGAAGGAAAGTAATTATCCTGCATCCTTTTTGCTTTTAACTGTCATTTCTGATTCTAGGAACTTGGGTGAAAATCTGCAAATTGGTGGTTTCATAGAAAACCAAAGCTGCAATGGGAAAAAAAAATGTACAAAGCAATCCGTCGTTGTACTGTACATGTCACTTGTAAAAATGAACCTGAAGTGAACATAATTATACAAGTGTTTTCAAACAGCCCCACATCATTCCCCCTCCCACCTCTCCTCCCTTCCACATAAGCACACTCCATCCGGAGTTGCCAGGATACTGTGAGAAAGGCTGTTTTTGCAGGGCTCCCAGCTGTGACCAGGTACAGAACTGTGACTGCTTTGGAGAGGCCTTCTCTTCCTGGTGTTTCCATGTTGTGTTGGCAGGCCTGGGAGATGTGCACAAGAAGCACCTCCACAAGCACTCTCAGGGGAGGTACCTCAGTGCAGGAGAACGCTGGACCACGTGCTGGTTGAGATTGGCTCCTTCCGTGTCTTTCATGGAATCTGAAATGTGTCTTTCACATTTGTCTCAGATAAGATCCACTGACCTTGAGACTACCTAGCATTTATGGCTCTTGAAGGAGCAAAAAGAAGGTGATGACAGCAACCACTCTTTATCCCCAGCAGTGCACAGAGGTCCAAGTGATGCCCTGGACCCGTTTGTGGAGGCAAGCGCCAGACTTGTCTGGTGGTAAATACAGATTTTGATCTTATTGGGGTTTTTTCAGCACACTCTTATTTTTTTATTTGAAAAACCTGATTTGTCCAATTCAGGAAACTTTCCTAGGGACAGGATGCTGTTCTATGATCCCAGAGCAACAGCAGACTGAAGCACAAAAGCAGGGAATAGAGATCTTTGAATCTGGTTTTACTCCAAATATTTCCAACACAAAGTTTTTATATTCAGAGTATTACACATGCATGCTCACACTTCAGGAAATATGTTCTAGAAATCATTAAATCCCAGTTTTAGAAACTACAGGGGACAAGCAATTACACAAGGACTACATATAGATACCATGTAAAAGGGACTAAATTGGTATATGAGCGAGTCAGCTGTGAATGGGAATGGAAAGATAACTTTATGTCTTTATATAGCATTTTATGACTAACACTTGTATAATCCTTTTTTTATGTGACCAGGGAAAATAGAACTACCTATTTCATAAAACTAAAATCTGTACTTTTTGTGAAATGGTCCTGGATACAGTTTTATTCTCATCTGGTTTTTGCTGAGATGATAGGCCTCTTTTTTTCACATTCTGTGTTGAAACCCTTTGACATTGTCCTGCCATCTCATACAACAAAGCTGTGTGTGGCCTGATAGATTCAGACAGGTAGCTGCAATCAGTAAACACACACATCACTTACACAGACAACAACAGCACAGGCACTGACAAAACGGATAAGAACAATTTTCACAGTTTCCACCCCTTTTCATTTGTCCTGAGATGTGATCCAGAATCGAAATTCAGATGAATAAATTGTTTTACAAGAATTTCACTTCTCTTTTCTCTACTTTGTCTTTTGATAAGTGAAAGTAAATTCCCAATGACAACTAGCCAGGACATCTGTTTGCTCAGCTGTCTCCAGTGTGCTGGGAATGCCCCAGCTCAGGTTCCAGCTTAGCTGCACTACTCTGAAATCTTCTGCCTTGGACACAGCCAAGGGCAGCACAGTAACAGCCAGTGGGAAACCAAGTCCTGTGCTCAAGCCTGACTTGCTTTGTGGCCCTCTAAGATGTGTATGAACTCGGGGGACTGTGAAAGGACAAGTTATGTGAGTGAGTGACATAGATTATGCCCAGCCAGTGTCCCCCTCAGCCTGCCCCCTCTGGTTGTGTCGTCATATCACATGGTCAGCAGCAAGCAGAGAGTTTGCTTATAGGTCTCTAAAAAAGTGTGCCATGAGACAAGGACTGATGGCATTGTGTTATCTAGTGGCCCCCACACATCATTACTGGCAGCTTAATCCTTTAAAAGTCTAAGGTCTCTGTGCTGTTTCAGCACTGGTGTCACCTCTGACCTGATGGGGATGGAGGAACCCCAGCTCATGCCGGAGCCTTGGAAGCAGGTCTCAGAGCCAGAATGTCTCCCCAGCCCAGTAGGTGCTGCAGGCACTGTCAGAGAGGGATTTCACACTCATGTCCCAGTGCCAGCAATGCTTCAGGTACATCAAAGATTTGGAATTAGCTTCTTGCACTGCCTAGAGCTAAAGACAGGAAGCTGCTTCTTGAAAAGCGTTTCATTAAAAGTCTGCTGTTATTTGTGTAGTAGAGAAAACCCTTGCCCTTCTTCCTTTCTCCTTCCCCTGACCTTTTGGCACTGTTCCTGTCTCCTACAGTAGGCAGTAACTGGGAAGTAAGATGTTTGGCTGGTGCCTGTTTTTCCCTGACACTGGTAGGACTTGATGTCCTGGGCTTGCCCTGGTGGGAGGAGCCCTGACCTTCACTTTGAAAATGAGTGACCATGTCTGGATTACCTCATGTTCTGTCCTGGTTTCCGCTGGTATAGAGTTACTTTTCTTCCTAGGTACAATGCTGTTGTTTGGACTTGGCTTGAGAATAATACTGGTAACATGCTGATGGTTTAGTTGTTGCTAAGTAGTGCTTACTTTAAGTCCAGGACTTTTTCAGTTTCCCATGTTCTGACAGAGAGCAGAGCAAAAGAAACTGGGAGGGAGCGTGGCCAGGGTGGTTGTCCTGAACTAGATGAAGGGATATTCAATACCACACAACTTCATGCCTAGAATATAAACTGGAGGGAGTGGGCTGGGAGGTGCCAGTCACTCTTTGGGGCCTGGTTGGATGTCAGTCAGGGGGAGTGAGCAACTGTACTCTGCATTACTTATCTTTCCTGGCTTTTATTCCTCTCTCTCTTCCCCCTGTCCTACCCTTCCTTCATCACTGCTACTACTATTATTATTATTAATGATACTAGTAGTACTATTATTTTATTTCCATTATTAGATTGTTCTTATCCCAGCCCAATGGTTTTACCTCTTTCTGATTCTCCTCCACACCACAGCAGGGAGTGGGGAGTGAGTGACCAGCTGCATGGTACTTAGTTGGTGGCTGGGCTAACACATCTGTACTAGGCTCTGCATCACTGAATGTTGCTCGTGAACTCCAAACCCATTCAGGTGAAATAACACAGTCCCAAGCTGACATACAGCAGGGGAGCCAGTGTCACCCTCTGCTCTACTCTGACCAACCTGCTATTGCATGTCCACCTTAAAAAAAAAAGATATTGTTTCTAGAGCATGTTATGACACCCTGAGGTTACCAAGACACCCTGGCCTGCAGAGAACACCTGGTGGCATCCTCAGTTCTGCCACCATTGGTTTGTAAACTCATCTGTGATACTCCTTCCTTGGTGAAGTGTGGGTTAATCCTGCCAGTGAGATGCAGTCACCTGAGGGTTCTTTGGGGACATGTCTTGGCAGACATCTCTTGGCATGCTCTGGGTCTGTGTAGAGGCAGGAGAAGAGGTTTGGAGCACTCCCTGCTGTCTCCTGTGTTCTAGGACTCACTCCTGCTTGAAAGGACCCAAAACAGGGCTGAGGTCCCTTGTCCTCACGTCAGAGGCAGCCGTACAGGGCCTGTATGGAGAAGTTTGCTGGTAGATAAAGTGGCACAGTTCTCTGGAGACATTAATTCATTTCACTGTGGGTGTGTGCAGATGTGCTCTGCAGTTGGTGACCGTATCTGTGTACTCACAGACATGGTTTAATTAATCCTCTTATGGACAGAACATACCATGGCATTAAGAGAGCAAATATTTTTAGCCTGTATAAGGAGTCAGTCCTGCCCACTCACATTAAATCCTTTAGAAGGCAACTTATCTACTGCAGGTTAGCTAGGATGACACAGGAAACTGAGGTTTAGATTATAGTAATTAAAACTTCTTGGGCTAAGGAAGCCCTGTGTGAAGGGACAAGAATATTTGATGACTTCACCTTTTAGAGAAAAAGAACAACTATTTTGCAATGTGTCAGTCCCCCTCCCTGCCCTCAGGGCAGAGGTCCTACTGGTTTTGATTGTGACTTTTATAAAGGTGTGAAAATAAGCCACATTAACTGCTGTGTTCCCATGGATGACACTGATAGAAGCAAATTGAAAGGACTGAGGCAGAAAACACCTTGAGATAGGCAGGATTTTATATAAGAATTATGAGCAGCATTACTCACCTCTTTCTGTTTGTCAGACAGATTTATGCCACTTCAAAATCATTAGGACAACAGCACACATGAATTTTTAATAACTGTGCAAGTCTTAGAAAAAAAATGAAAAGGAAAAGTGAGTTTACCTTTGCCCCCCTCAAAGAAATTGCAAACACCAGCAGAATGTCTGCTGCTGATTTGCGTCTATATTAATGATTTAAGAATATAAAACCCTATAAGGACACCTGAATATTCTTTCCTGATTACCAATAATACTTTTAATGATGCTTCATGACTTTTAGAATCCAAATAAATTCTTACCCTGAAGTTCATACTTTGCGTCCCCAACTCAGCCAAGTTCTACTTTCTGCAAGAAGGAGCTCTAATATTGCATGTGAGGGCAGGGAAAGTGTTTAGAGGGGTGGGCAAAGGGAGGAGCAGTCTTGTAAATACCTGGAGGAACACTGAGCCATGGCAGATACTGGGCTGGAAGTCTATTGGAGGAACAGTATTCAGAAACTCATATAATTGAGATATTTTTTACTCTTTCTATTGTAAGAAACTTTCTTTAAAGCCTTTTGTGACCATTTCCTTATTCAGGACATATAAACAGCTCTTGGTGAGAAAATTGTTTTCTTTACATAATATTTCTTTGGGATAGAAATTCAAGCAAATATAGGGATAATGGACAAATTGAACTGATGCTTTTATAAGAAGAGGGTATCAGTAATGAGAATTAACCCACTTACTGTGTCAAGGAAATAGCTGTTAATGTTTTGGCATATTTACTTTTTTGCTGTTATTATTAAATTGAGGAAAACTAATTTTACGCATGCCTGATCAAGATAAAGTAAATTTTTGACTTAAATCTATGTGCTGTGCAACTTAAACACTTTGAAGGAGGACAAAACAAAATTTCCAATATGAGGGCAGACAAGAGGAGGCAGAGAGAACCATGTTCCTTGCCTTTGGAACAGATCATATGTTTCCAGTTGAAAGTAAAAGGCAGCTTATCCTAACTCACATTTGTAAACATTCACATCAATCTGCCACTTACACAGCAGCTGGTCACAATGAGCCTTTTGAAGCTTCCTTGTTTCGTCTTTTCCATGCCATCCACTCTCCAGCCACAGACCTTTTCCCCCTTTTCTCATCCTTGCTCCAAATGAGATGGGAATCAGTGGAGGAGTCAGAGAAAAGGTGTAACTGCACCTAAAGTTCTCCTTTGCCTCACTGAAGGTGCCTTCCAGTCCCCTTCCTGACACACTACAGTTTCACTTTAAAAGTTTCTCTGGACCACCCCTGTCCCTGCCTGTGTTCCCTCTGTGGCCACCCCTTTCCAGCAGCCTCTCAACTGAGCTAAAGTAGGGGAGGATGTGGGAGTATTGGCTCGTTGCCATCAAAGGGTTCAGGAATCAAGGCTGGGGAGACACAGGCACCTGCACCTCCGTGCACCTTTCCATCTGTTGTTGCGTGCCCTGGGGACCTCCTCCCTGCCTCCTCCATGAGCACAGATCAGCTGAGAGCTGAGCTGGTGAGGCAGCCTCTGAGACAGGACCAGAGGTCAGACTTACAGCATGACAGAGGTGAGAGCAGAGAATCACCCCAGGGAAAGGGAGAAGGGCTCAACAGGCACCTTTATTGTACGTGTGCTGCTCTGTTGGATGGTGATGCTTCCTGTCAGCATTATGCTTAGAAAGGGTATCCTGGAGTTGCTCTGACTAAAGATCTGCCACCATTATCTTCTGCAGGTTTTGTATTAAAAAACTGTTCAGTCAAGGCAACCCTTGTGTAGGCTGCATGGCCAGTTTAATTGCTTTTTTTTCTTTCAGTACAAATTTTGAACAGCCACTGTGAGATGGATCTTTTAATTGTGTTGAATATCATCTGAGTAATAAAATACATGAGGAAAAGACTTTGAAAGTGTCAGGGATTCACTAATGGAAATTAAAACAATATGCATCTCTAGTTAGTGCTGAGTGAAATATCAAACATCTGGTGCAGGCTATTATAGAGGGGAAGCCAAATGAGAAAGGCAAATGTGTAGTCTCAGCTGCAGGGGCTGGAAGGAAACAGCAGGTAAATGCCATTTGGAGGCATCCCTCATCACTCCACATTGCTCCTTGGAAAGCCAAGAGCTTTTCTGATGGACTCTCCAGCTCCTGAGCAGTGTATGTAGAGCAGGGAACTGGCAAATGGGCTGGAGATAATGGGGAAGGGACCTGGCTGTGGGGAACGGAGAAAAAAGGCAGCAGAGAGTGTTAGTTACATGTGCAGGGATCAGATGAGGAGGCAAGGGGGATCCCAGGTTGATTCAATTTGCTTTCCATTCTGGGAATTAATTAGTTGATTGGGAGAGAGGAAAGGCTCAGTAGAGGTGCTTCAACACAGGGCAGTCAGTGAGAAACAGATGCCTCCTAAGGAATGGCTCTGAGCCGAGCAGTCTCTAATCTGGGCACTGGGGAGTACTTACAGTATATCCCCATCAAAATTAATTTCTTTTCCTGATGATTGTCGTTCAGGGCTCAAGGGTTTAGATCCTGTTGTTTAGCTCCTGCCACTAATTAAGGGCATCTCTTCAGTGTGAGATACTCTGGAAACAGAGTAGATACAGGTACAGATAGGGAATTCCAGCATTCCTTGGGCCAAGTATTTTCAGATTCAGGATACCTACTTCCAACTTCACTGAGGTTGTATGGCATGGCTCAGGTCCAGAAGCAGATGGGTTATGAAGATGTCCATACTCAATAGAGCTAAGACACACTGCCAACCTAGGGCTTCTACATTTACTCTTATGTTTTCACACTGCAGGCTCCAATACATGCAGTCCTGTAGAGAGATAGTGACTATGGAGATAGAAGCAATGGGAGATACCTTAAACCCCTGGAGGTGGAGCAGGCCCGGGCCGTGTGTTGAACTGCTTGGAAAAATCCCCTTCTAGCCCAGGTCTACTTTGGCATGGGGAGCACATGCACTTACAAAATGTCACAGTTTCACACCAGCCAGCTCCATGAACCTGCATTCTCCCCGGGGCCCTGCAATTTTAAAACACTTGAAATGTATTTGTATTGTTTTTAGCCTCTCCATTTTCACATCAAGGGAGCCTGTCAGCAATTTGCTGTGGGGATGGGTCCTGTACAGAAACACTGGAAAATCACCTGCCATCTCTGTCAGCTCGATGCATGACAACCCCTCGGTGCATAACAACAGCTCCGTGGTTCCTGCTCAGGACAAGACAGGGGTAGCAGGAGCCCCTAAAGCTGTGTGTCTTTAGTGGCTGCACCACCTCAGCATTCAGCTTTTAGTTTTTCAGTTTTAGGCAGTGTTAAACTAGGCAAGTGACTCGTACAACAATCTTGTCTCTTGGGAATGTGCAAACTGGTTTCTGTGTGCCACAGGTCTGACCCAGAATCTTTTAAAGGCACTGTTCACTGTTGTTGGCAATGCTTTAAAAATAAAGCCACCTTGTTACAGGTGTCTTTACTCCAGAAACTCATACCCTCAAAGTTGCACTGTATACAGGGAATTCCTTTTCCTTCATTGACATTCAAACGTGTTGCACGTTTTCACGTAATCAATAATGTGCTGATTAGTGTGGTCTCAAATGAATGTGTCAGTTTGAAACCTTATAACATGCAGAAGAGAAATGAGATGTATGTGTTTTCTTGATTAGACATTGGTTTTCCTTTAAATGTGGAGCCAAAAATCAAACTAGCTAACACAATGCTCTGCTTGACTGACTCTTCTGAGCAACTTAACATCCAGTATCATGTTGGCTAATTATGGTTAAATAGATGACAGAGAGAGAGTTCTTGTCAGTTAATGTTGAAAATTACTGGCTACTTGGTTGAGTCAGGTTAGTCATGTCATTAAATTGTGATAAAGATTCTGTTTTTGGGAAGTATGCATTGCACACATGGATGTGCTCCAAATGATGAAGCTGGCAGTCTGTCTTCTGTCAGGGTAAAGTTAACAAGAGAGAACTGGAAACTTGCTTGTTATTTTAATATTTATCTGAAGTTGATAAAACATAACTGTGTGACCCGTGTTGGTCTTCTGGAATTTGACTAACACTTTGAGATACTTGCCTAGACACCCTTCCAGGGTCTGGCTACCTGTAAGGCACATAAAAGTCATGGCTGAGAAAGGCAGTGAGTAAAAATGATATCCACCAAGACTACATCATGTTAGCTTGTGCAAATTTTTACTTCGTTTATAAATTCAGGATCAGAACACAGTAAAAATGTCATGATTGAAGCAAGCATTTCAGCTAGACATTTTTCAGAGAACAGAAAACAATGAATCAGATTTGTAAAGAGTAAATAAGTTCTTCTTGCCCTTCTCAAGGTATAAATAACTAGTTTTGGCCTATTACTCTTATTTTTGTATGGAGATTATAGAGTTGTCGTACTCTTTATCTTCCCACAATTCACCCACATTGAATACATAGGTCATACAAAAATACTTACACAAAATGCAAGAAACATCTCACAAAGCCATTTGCAAATTATGTGTCAATGACACCATCATTGATCTTTTAATTCAGCATGCATTCATGTAAAAAACCTAAAGGAATAGAAGGCCTGCTGTGAATCTTAATGTGATTACCCTTTTGTTAAAGAAACTGAAAAAATGCTTTTATTTTGCCATCAAACTTTGGTTTTTCAAAGGTACTTTAACGTGAGTGTTATAGAGTCATAAAACTCCTTTTAAACACTACTTTATGGGCACTTTCTTAAAATTTTCCCCATAGTAACATGAAGCTGGTTTCTTGAAAATAATCCTTTCAAAATCTGAGTGATTTAAAGATGGGAATAGATCAAGTTTAAACCAGGAGCTGTCTGCTGTACTTTCCACAAGACAACAAAATAGGTGATATCACTAAAGTTCAAGTTTGTCCCCCTCCACAGAGGTACAAAAGGCCAGGAATTTTCTTGTCTTCCATCATGATCTCTCTAAAAAAACATGGCTTTATCTCTAAAGCATTTCCAGGTACAATGAACAGGCCCTTAGGAAAAGTCTGGGTCAGACCTGTTGCACACAGAAGCCAGTTTGCACATTCCCAGGAGACAAAATTACTGCACGGGCTGCCTGTCTAGTTTAACATTGCCTAAAAGGGAAAAGCTGAATGCTGAGGGGGTGCAGCCAGCACCTCCAGACACCTTTAGACACCCTGTAGGCACACACAGCTTTAGGGGCTCCTGCTACCCCTGTCTTGTCCTGAGAGCAAGAACCACGGAGCTGTTGTTATGCACTGAGGGGTTGTCATGCATCGAGCTGACAGAGATGGCAGGTGATTTTCCAGTGTTTCTGTACAGGACCCATCCCCACAGCAAATTGCTGACAGGCTCCCTTGATGTGAAAACGGAGAGGCTAAAAACAATACAAATACATTTCAAGTGTTTTAAAATTGCAGGGCCCCGGGGAGAATGCAGGTTCTTGGAGCTGGCTGGTGTGAAACTGTGACATTTTGTAAGAGCATGTGCTCCCCATGCCAAAGTAGACCTGGAAGAAGAAGAAGAGGATTTTCCAAGCAGTTCAACACAGTGCCTGGGCCTGCTGCATCTCCAGGGAAGAAGAGTTTACAGGATCATAGCTTATAAGCACCTGGTCATTGGCTCTGAGTGATGGGAAAAAGGGTGAAATGTGTGAGAGGTGAATCCTGTTTGCCCTCCTGTTTGATTTGTATGCAAATGGTGAGACAAGGTGTGGTTCTGCTCAGACCATGCTCCCTGACTACTCTTTGCACCCTGACAACACAAGACAGTACCTCAGTCTGCTAAGTATTTGACTTCATTTTGGTACAGAGAAGACCTTTGAGGATGGCTCAGGAATTTTACTGTGCTCAGGCGAGCTTGGGAGTGGCCAAACTATCCAGTCCCACATGGTCAGTTCCTGTGTCTCCAAGATCAGGTGGTTTCTGTGTCCCCACCCTTCTGTGTCTCACTGCAAGGAATATAAAGTGGACCAAAGCTTTCTTGCAGCTTGGAGATCATTATCCGTAAGTGCAGCATTTAAAAAGGAAGGAGCCAGCTGGGGGCTGGGGAAGGTTAAACAGCATTTCTTCATCTGTAGTGCTGGTAAGACAAAAGATGCAGTTAGGGGTTTTAGCGTGTTCTCATGTTGCCCAAATATAGATTAAAATGGATTCAAGCTCTTCATATCTTCTTTTAGGCAGGGAAATTACATGTTTTACAGGGAAAATATAATGGTTTGAAATTGCATATACATACACAACTGTGAATTAAAAATTACTTATTGAAAACATGTAAAATAATAATGTAGGGAAAACGGAAGTTAATTCCACTTGTCAGAAGTCACCTTGCTGGCTTTGTTAGAATCTGTTGTGTTGGGTGCTGAGCATTCCTCCTTTGTCCTAATCTAGCCATGTTTCATTTTGGAGTGAGTGAACTGTGAAGCTGAAGTCCTGCAGTGCAGCTGGGCACTGACTCAAGGATTCAATGAGTGTTTATGTGGAGACTGTGTGTTGCTGGAGACTTCAGTTGATTCCCATCTGCTGCTGATAAGGGCCTTCCCAGGGATGCTTCATGAGGCAGGTTACCATAGCACCAGGCTCCTCAGATGTAGCATTGTGTTGTTTCACTTGTCTGAGCAGGACCAAAGAAGAGATGTGTATATTATGTTGTGTTGCTCAAAGTAGTCATCTCTAGTCTTGTACAAAACAATCAGTACCCAAAAATCATGGACATTGTGCCATTGCTTAAGGAGAGAAATTGAGAGAGGAGGTTCTGCCATTATTTGTAAATTAAGATGAGTCTAGAAATGACAGTGGCATTGATCAAAAGTGAGCTTCAGTGAGCCAAAAAATGTACGTTCAGGTAAAGAAGCTACACCAGATTCTTACAAATTACAGTTAAGACATCTTTTCACACATGTAATTTCTGTCAGGCTCACAGGAGTTAAGGGAAAAATCTGTGCTGTGCTGGAGCTCAGTAAAGAAGCAAAAAAAGAGAGTTTCTACCTGGCAGTAGAAATTTCTGTGACCATAAGGTCACTAGAAAACATAAATAAGTTTTGAAAATAGTCCTATTTTGGAACTTCTTGTGTTCTACCCCAGATTTGTGACCAATGACTACTTTTAGAAAGATGATGCTCATATTCTTAACAAATTGCTGACATTCCCCTTTTGTGATACAGTTGAACTGTTCAGTAAAAACAATGATTTCACATTGTATATATATAATAATAAATGTTCCTGTAAAGGTTACAAGTGGTATAAATGTTCATCACTACCCCTAGGATATTTCATATTAGAGGATCAAAATAATATCAACCTGACTCCTTTTTTCTGTTTTGAATTTCATTCTGATTTTAATGCAATCCATCCCAAACCCCACCAAAAGCAACTAATTATAGGATATTATGATTTCAGTGTCATTGTTTTGAGCACACTGACACATGAATCTGTGTAGCCAATGGATCAAGGACAGCTGGAGGCCAGGCTGGTGGCAGGGCCATCTGTAACACAGGTCACAGGTCCTTGCAGGAGACCTGGCTGACCATGGCCCTGGTGTGACACAGCCCAAACTGGGCTGGGGGCTCAAGTGAGCCTGGTCGGGGCAACCAGTCCCCACTTCCCTGGAGCCCCCAGGGACCCGACAGTATCTTCATATTCTCTACCACATTTGCTACTGACCTTGTTCAACAAGAGGCTTTGTTTAACAAACACTCTCAAAAGAATGGGCCAGCATTTCAGCTGGAACCGAATGTTAGAAAGCAGTGCTTTGAACTTTTCTGCAGTAATCATTATTTCTGCAATAATCAAAGCTAAGTAACAATGATATATGAACAGCAGGTTAAGCCTTTGTCTCAGAGAATCCAAGAAAGTCTTGTCACAGTTTGCTGTGGTCTCTCTAGCTGATTAAACAAAGCCTTCCTACTGTGAGTTCTGAAACTTAAAAAAAAAACAAACTTAAGATAATTCACTGAAAGAATAATGGATACAATGTTAATTGCAGCATGGCTATATTTGCTACAATTACACCAAGAGGGATTATCATTCAAAGGTGAATTATGAGGCATGTATAACTGCAGAGTCATGACATATTGTGCATATCATGGCCCAAGCAACTGAATAGTATTTGACATTTGTCTGCCCATATCTTTATCTCTTTCCCTTTGCTTGTGCTCCTGTTTATTGTATACCAGGTCTTTCTCTCAGTGTCCAGAATGAATCATGAGTGCAGAAAAATACTGATGTAGTCTTGATTTCTGTAGCAAAATACTCCATATCTAGGAACAAACTGTGTGACAAGGAATGCAACATCTAAGGAAGTATTGTATTTCTAAATGTTAAATATAAGTATATGTGTGGGAGGTGGCTTTGAAATTTAGACTACTCCAGCAGAACAAAAAAGTCTGAGTAATGCCATTTGCATTCATGCTGTTTCGGTTTGTTTTCTTTTTTTTTTCTTTTGTCTTTTTTTTTTTCTTGTTTGTTTTGTTATCACTGTTTTTATCCTTCAGGGAAATTACTACTAAGGAACTGACTTCCATCTTGATTGTAAAATTGATTATGTTCTACCCCTGGAACCATTTAAATTAGTTGTGCTGGGGGCCTGAAATAAAATGCTATTATAGCAGGAGAAAATTCTCAAGGCTTCATGTCCTAAGCTAATAACAAGTCCTGCCAAACTAAAGCCTATCCAACCCTTTTATTCTAAACAAATACTCCGGTTTCAGTTTCAGAAAACATTTGCCATTTGAGCAACATTCGTTCGGTTGTTAGGATATTTTTAAGCAAAAATAAGGACTAGGAAGGTTCCTTTCAAAAGGCAAAATCAATGTAATAAATGACATTAATGTGTACAACTGCAGTCTGGTGCATACGACAGTATTAAACATTTTTGCAATAAAAAGCCATCGGCCTGGAACAGCTCGGCTTTCTAAGCTGATAACATTTTAGTGAGAAAATAACTTTAATAATCCCCCTGAACATCATATGCATGCACAAATTATTAGATTAGACTGTCCTAGTTATTTGGTTATTACAAGGCTTCTGCAGGAATCACACCCAAGCCACAGGAAAACACCGATTAAAAGACTCCAAAGCCTAAAGATAGCATAATTACCAGAGGGAAGTCAGTGATTAAACAATAATATTTTAAATAAATGGCAGTGTTGAAAGTCTTTTCCAAAATGTGTTTTAGTAATGTTTGTCTCTGTTAAGCCTCGGAGCTAAATAGACAAACCAGTATAAAACATGGGAACTTCTCTTCCAATTAAAAGACTGTTCACAGCAAGAAGGAGGGCAGAATGAATCAGGGAACCCTATGACTTTGTAGTTTCTGAATTGAACCCCAAGTTAACTTAATTGGATTCTTCTCCCCTATATTTCTATCCCCCCTTCCCTCCCCCTTTGAATGCATGACCTGGTTTCTCAAACGGATTTGGCCAGCAGGTATCCTTTATCATAATGCCCTCTTCAGTGGGCAGAAATGGATACTTCCAGAGTCAGTTCATCCCTATGGCCAATCAACATCCGAAGCAGATGGGTTGAGGTCTCCCCTGGAGCTCCCTATCTGTTCAGATGGTGAGCTGAATCCTCCCCCCATCATTCACTTGGCTGAGGACCTTTCCTCGGACAGCAGCTGTAGCTTTATTGCAAGTTGAACAGACAGCAAATAAATTACTAATCAAATAAACTGCTTCTTCATTCTACCCGGTAAGTGACAGTATATAAGGGGCAACTAAGGCATAGCTCCTTTTCTTCTCTTTGTTGGAACAAAATTCAGGAATTTTGCTTTCTTTTCTGTGCAGCAGAACAGTTCCATTTGAGCTTTAAAACCCCTTCTCTTCCCAGCCCTGCTCGTGGCCTACTGTACATATTGTGGGAGGCAGAAAAGATGCACTAATATCCTGTCAGGCTTGGGAAGGCATTTAAGGTGTATTTCCCTCTTCCTAGATGAGTGCCAGTGCCACAAACCTTCCAACAGGAAGACTGGCGTGATTTTGTTTCACTGTTCCTGCAGTTACTGTGGCATTTCTTTAGAAGACCCGAGGCTGTCAGTATGTGCTTGGTGGACTCTGAAAAAACTCCTGTGCACAGTCCTTGCATGTTCTGACTGTAGCTCCCAAATCATGTTTGACCCAGGTTGGAGCTAGATACCTCCCTGCACATAGAAGGGGGGATTCTGGGCATGAGCAGAACTCAGCTGCCCAGAAAATGTTGAAGTTAAACAGCGAAGGACCTACTGAACTTAAGTTATCTCCAGAGCTAAGCAGCACCTGAACAAGGGCAAAGTCTTTGGACTTAAGCACTTAGATCTTTTCTGTATCTGTGATCAAAGGGATTGGATAGAGAGGAAAGATGAAATAAACACTCCCCTCCAGTTAATTTTTATCCCTTTTTACAGCTCCTGGATGGAAAAGAAAAGAGTAAATACTTAGGAGAACTGGGTTGTTAAGGCCAAGAGGGCCTCATCTCTTGAGTCGAGTTGAAAGGAAGAACATACTATGATACAGCAAATTACTTTACAGGCCATTGGACCTAATGCAGCCATGAGAAATCACCTGCCCTGTAAAAGTGGGTTATTTTCCTCAGGAAAGAGATTGAGGTTTTATTGCAGCAATGGAAAATCAGTACCAATGCACCTGCTGCATGGCAACACCAGTGCCAAGAGGAATGTTGATTTTCAGCCTTTCTGAAGATATATTGAGGAGTGCTCAAAAGATAACAGCCCTCAGATAAGAATGCAGAGAGCTTCCCAAGAGCTCAGCAGATCCTCTGTGGAGACCATTCTGTGCAGGAATGGCTGCTGCCACATGTGCAGGGCAGCTCTGATGGTATTCACTAAGGATAAGAAGCTTTTCCTGGGGGTGCTTTGTGCACCCCTTCCTCTGGTAAAAGCATATTAATATTGACTGAATGGCACTGATGGATTTTGATGGGATGTGCATGAAAAGAAATGTGGTGAGCACATTTGTTGGAGAACCACGTCCTGCTTGTGGCTTTTTCTATGCTCTTGTGCAGTTATTTGGCAGCTGGGGATATTGAACAGATGTGGGTTTGTTGGAAACAGCTCTGTCGGCTCTGTTCCTTTGCTCCCCTCCCACCTTAACACCACTTAATGTAATGTTTGTGCCTAGGACATGTCCTGTGTGAGTAGGACTGAGTGGCTGTGATGCCTTTCCTCCTTGCTGCCCTCACAGTTCAGACTGGGGCTGGGATCCTCTGGCACACAAAGCATGTGAAAAAAGCAGCCTTTAAATTTTAATTTCCATACTTTAAAGTGTTTTTGTGTAGGAGTTTTCTGCACTTAAGCTTCCTGATGTGCAATCAATCAAAGTCATGGCTGCTGAAATAACATTAGATCCAAGGTACCCTTTAGGCAGAGTAAGTGTTGCAAAATTGACAAATATGTTTACAAAATAAACATTGTATTGACAACCTAAGCAAAAATCTCTCTTGCAGCTGCATATGCTGGAACATCTCCCTTGCCCTCCCCCCACCTTACCCATGAGTATGGCCTACTCTGAAAAAACCTAAATCTGTTTTAATTTCTCTTCACTGGTTCTTATTATGTCCAAAACCAAGCTGACAGCAACAGCCAAGAAGGAGTGGGCACTATTATTGCACATTTTTCCCTGTCTATCTCCCGTTCTCCTCCTGATGTGTCTGGCAGTGATACAGATATGCATGTTCTGCAAAATCCCATTTGTAGTATGTTGGTGATGCCGAGTCTCTTCAGGAAAATTTTTATGGATTTAGGCCGTTCTGTGGAACAGTCTGCAATGTGGATCTGGGAAGGATGATCTGAACTCTAAAACATGGTTTAAGATTTCATTCAGAGCTCTGCCACTGACTCCTCCTGAAAACCTGGGCAATGTACTAACCATATACACACCTTAATTTCCCTATTTGTTAAATGCAGCTAAGAATATTACCCTACATTGCACACACTCATTGAGAAGCAGGTGGATTAGCTTCTTTAAGACTCTTTATTAGGATCTTTCAGAAGAAAGAGGCAGAGCATTACTCCTTTTTTGAAATACTTGTAATTTGAAATACTCCTTAGTCTTTGAGTCTCATTAGATGCAATCTATTCTCTGCTAACTTGTGATGTTCCTTGCAAAATAGTCCGCTAATTTTTTGTGTTTATTTTCTATCTCCACCATAATTTCAAGTGATTAAATGTCAGTTACTGTGAGAAATATGTAACAGGGTTCACCAGCCAGGCAAGTACTTCCCCGCAGCTCTTGGGTAATGATGGAGCAAGTGTAACTGAAATTTCTGGCATCTATTAATAACTTATCAAACTGAAAGATAGCTCTTAAATATAGTATGAAGTGTCTCTTTGTATTTCTAGCCATGTGTGACTCTCCTCAGAAACTTGATAGTGAGGTTAGAGTTATTAAGAGATAGGATTTTTCAAAAGATACATTTATTTATGCTGAACATGAATACTAGGTAACACGGCAATACAATCCAGGCTTTTGTGCAGGACCAGCAGATCTTTTGATCTAAAAGGAGTCAAATCTGTGTGACATGTGCTGAGTCATAATGGAAATGGAGGTTGTAATGACCACGTGGATATAAATGATGTAGGTGTGCAGTCCTACATTTGAGTTAGTGGCAGGAACAGGCCAATGTTGTAAGAATATTTAGTGCTGGAAAGAAACCTGCTGGTGAGCTATTACTACCCTAGACTTACCAGTAAGGCAAATGCCTACAGGATGATTCAAGAAAGATACATGTTCGTTTCCAATGATGCATTTGGAATTCCTGGCTTAGGCAGTTCATTAAAATCTCGTGAAAGAGTTATAGTTTGACCCTGACCTTCTTGACTTAAAATTCTGACCAATTTGTTTTCTGAGCTTCCTTAGAACTTTCAGAGAGAGAGAGAGAGACTGGGGGTGGGGGGTAACGACTCACTTCAAAGCTTTGTTCTTCTCCAGCTCCTTACGGAACTGACAGGGGGAAAGCTATATAGGTTGTTATTTATATATAGGCTGTTTTCTTCTCTTGCGTAGGCTGACTCGGTTTTGCAGCTTCTTTTAAGTTACACGAGTCAGCTGAGCATGCCAGAATTGCTTGAGAGTCAGAAAAGCTGTTCCATTTTTCCCTTCCTCTCCCACCTCTGACATGTGCCCAGCCTGGGGAACTTGTGCAGTGGCTGTGCCAGGTGTCCCCACGATTGGAGGGACAGCAGAAAACAGGCTCTGGGGCACCAGGTCTGTGACTTTGCCAGAGGAACAATCCCAAGCCAGAGCTTTGAAGCAGATGTCTTTATCCTCTTCTCACAATGAGATGCCACAAGAGATTAAAAGTTATAGCTGAACTTTAAAACTACCCATGGTTCATCAGAACATGAATAAAACAAGAAAAGTTAATTTTTTATTATTTTTTTTAGATGAACAGAAGTCAGAGCAACTAGATAAGACTAAGCAGGAGTGCAAAAGTTCGTGCACAGCCCTCCTCCCACCTATTGTGTCCTCAGCTACATCCATCCCAATGATTTTAAGTGACAGAAAACTCAGTTTGGTCCCCTCTGGGCTTTCAGGAAATTGTTCTGTTCATCATCTCTGAGAGCTTCCCAGTACAGTTTCTCCAGATTCCATATCATTCATTCTTTTGAACCTTCTCACTCTGAGCAGGTTTAGCAGTTCTCCAAGGCTGCTGAAGTCTCTCCTCCTCGTAGGTGGTTCAGCTTCATCTATTTACTGTTTTACAGAGACAGTATGTGACACAAACCAGGAACAGACACACACACAAGAAGTAAAGGGACTCTACCATCGATTATAATGCCATTCTTGTAGAAAGGATGTAACCCAATGCATCATATGCAAGACCCTATAAATTTGCAAATAGAAATAAGAAAACCAGAAGTTATTTGGTCTGTACTTCCTGCACAGATGAGCAATCTTCTCTGTGAACCTTCACTGAGCAGTGGTGATATCCTCAGTAGCTCCCTCCAGGATAGTTAGCTCCCGGCTGGTTGTCTCCAGCCTTTCCATAAGGTGAGCATTCATCTGTCAGTATCATGAAGTTACTCTGGCAGCAAGATTTTGCTTGCCACAGGGCAACAGAGTTCAACAAGCCTTGAGCATGTGGTATCTGCCATGAAAACCATTCCCTTTACTTGTGCTGCTGTGCTCAGAACCTTGAGGGCCATCCAGGAGTCTTCCTGAGAGGAGCCTGTGCTGTCCTTCAAGGAGCTCTCCATCTGCACTCCGAGCTGCGTCTGTCACTGGCGCTGGGTGTTGTGGCACTGCTGCTGCTCAGCAGTGTGAGGCTCCTCGGAGAGTCTCTGGCTACTTTAACTACAGCTGCAGACTGTACAGAACAAATACAGCCACCATGGCTTTAGAAAAGGGTGAGGAAAAAAGAGCAGTTTATAGGAGTAAACACTGGCCTTCAGGCTAAGCAATCAAATAAACTTCAGAAGACAATTTTCCTGTTTTGAAAGTCCACTACTTTGGCCAAAGTTGAGTTGAGAAGGGAATATAGATATGCTCCATACATGACACTGCATGGCTAAAAGGCTTCTGCACAAACATCTTTCGGTGAGAAGCAGTGGTGTTCTTAGTTACTGCTTTGATTATATATTTGCACTAAGTTCCGAACTATTGTGACTGAAAACGATTTCACTCAGCCTGAGTGAAATGTGTGATGACACTGTTTTGAACAAAGCTCTTGGTATAAGAGTCCTGGAGACAGTTTAACATTACAGTATGATTTGGGAAGTTCTTGGATTTATAGCTCAGGTGAAAATGAAATTATGTGAAAAACATGATAGCTGCAAACAAAAACTTAGTACAAGGCTCTGCTTGGAAGCAAAGGTTCAGGATTTGGGACAACCAATCTTTACTCTAAATCAACAAAATTTTCTTTTTGCCTTTTGAATTGCCAAGGAGACAATTGTGCAGCAGCCCATCACCAAGTAAATAATCAAAATCTGCATCAGAAAATGAGCATGAAAGATGATTCTGTCTCTTCTGTGCTTGAGTAGCCTTATGAGTCCAGGTGTTCCTGGTGGTTCCACATGAACATGAAAGGGAGCCTACAATGATGTGTTCCTTTGCAGGTTTTTCCTGCTCTTTTTGTTCCAAATCTGGTCTTCCACGTAGGGATTGAAAGCATAATTTACTTAACAATGTCAATTGGTCGGACATCTCCATCTGGAAAGGACAGGTAGATCTTGATTAGGAGGTACTACAGAAAAGAGAACAAAAAAATCAGTACATTTCAAAGAATGTGAATAGGAACAGCAAGGAAGGAGGTACATGCTAGTAGTTTCAAACTGTGCAGGTCTCCTTCTCCCACAAAGCCTGGTGCTCCAGGAGCCCTCAGGCCCGGGAGTGTTCTCCAAAAGAGGTGGTGCAGGTTGATGGTCTGTAGGTGGTTAGTGGGACCCACAGAGTGGGTCAGGCAGGTCCTTGGTTGGGAGAGTTCCTGGGAAAGTACGGATCACTTGGCTTTCTGCACCATCCCAAGAGGTGAAAAATAGAGGTCTGGGCATGCAATCTGTGTTTCAGCACAGGCAGTGTTGATCCCAGGTCCTGAGCCTACAGGCTCGAGCTAATTTGGGTGTGATATGTATGTTTACAGTAACGTGGCAGCTCTGATCCCTTTAGAATATGGGAACTGAGTCAGTTAAATTAAAAAAAAAGAAATCTTTGTGTGAATCTTGCTAAATGCTGCTGTTCATTTCCCTTTATTTGAATTCCATTTCCTTTCCTCTAACCTGCCCTCTTTATCCCATTTTCTTTCTTTCTGTTTATTAATATTCAGACCATCAATTTCTTTCAACGTACATTTTCACCTTTGCCATATTCTATTATTCCCGTTGTACATCCTCTTTCAATTCTGCATTTCCTTAAGTGCTTTACTGTACATGAAATGTGACTCACTTACACTTAAAATTTGAATTGGACCATATTATCCTGCCAGAGCCTATGTTTTCTTTGACATCAGCTCAGCTTCAAGATCTATTTTTACAGATGTTTCTATTTTTTCATTTTAAAACTTTTTTTTTTTCAAAGATAGAAAGAGAAGAGATATAAAAAGATAGAAATGTCATGGACTGTATATACAGATCTATTTATTATACCATTATTGTCAGTTACAAATTGCTTAAATTATCCACATATAAAGCATTTTTCCCCCTTCCAGTTTAATCAGATGAAAGAAATAATTCAGAATCCAGAGCCAGAAGATAAGATAAGAATGATAAGTGTCTCAGGAATAGTAAATAACTGATCAAGTAATAGTCAAAAAAGAACCATATGGAGTTACTGAGTAATGTAATGACCCATCCCATTCTCAGTTTTTTTTAGTCTGATCTTATATTTATTATTGATAAGGCAATTTTCTCTGACCGAAGAATTACTTTCATTTACCCATCTCTAATCTAGAGAGATTGGCAGCCATAAAAATAAACAAGTGCCTTTTCCCACCAGATTACATTGATGAAAGTCCTAGGAAATCCAGAATTTAGGAGTATAATCTTAGAGGAGAATTAGAAAATTAGCTCTCTGTTTACAAACAGCAGAAACCAAAAGTGGGAAAAAAAAGCCATATTGCTGTAGGCATGCTTTTCTAATTTCAGGTTTTTGTTGTTTGGTTCAGTGAATTGGATCACTTTTAGTGGTTCACTTAGTTGTGACTACAATAGGAAATACAGCACAGAGAAGATGCTGTAGAATGTTCTGAAGTCACCTGAGATTTAACAAATTTTTATGCTATCCAATGGAGAAATAATACCAGAATATGTATGTATAGGTGCACGTGTTCTTGTTATTGATCACGGTAGCCACGCTGCCATATGCCACTTCTGTGATCCTTACCTGCTTTACTTGGAAGGAAGAGATTTGTTCCTATTGCCAGAAAAATGAAATCCTGACTTGTTATTTGATAACAGTCATGCACTGAATCAGTTAACTCTTCAAAGGTCAGTGAATAATGCAATTTGGTGCAATTCTTCCTACCTGGATGGCAGAGGTAATAACTGAACCTGCATGGCTGTGGCTGAGCTGAATGAACATTACTTTTCTCCTGAGGCAGTTAAAGAAATTTTGGGTCTACAAACAAAAAGAGTTTTCTAAAGCTGAGTTAACAACAAAAAAAAAAAGATTCAGAAAAGCATAATCACAGCAGGAAAGCTGTCCTTACAGAAGTAGGCACTCTGGCTGTGCTCAGATACATACCACATTGAATTCTATTTCAAATGAATATTAAATGTAAATGCTTCTTTGGTCAATATCAACATTTGATTCTCTTTATGAATTTAATGACATTGTTCAAAGACTCTGCCAGTGGTTCTTGCTAGCAATCATGCAATCTTTCTCATTTTTTTTCTCCCTAGTGGTTGTTTTTGTCCAAGCTCTCACCCACTGAAAAATTTACCACTTAGAGTCCAAGTATTCAAGTGAGCATTTAATGACATTAAAGAAATATTATCTGTTGATTTCACTGGGAAGGAAGAGTCAAAATCTTCTTGTTCTAAACGAGACCCAAGACTGACATTGTCATCTATCTGCAAGGGCTGGCAGGATATGTTTTTATCCGTGTCTTAATGCGGCCACATATAATTCTCAATTTGCACTGAGCTCAGCTCATATGTGGGGGTGTTTTTGTGTGATAAATGTCTTTCAATTACTTAGCAATAAGAAGCTGCTTCCTTGTAGCAGAGACATCAATCCTTATTTGTCACCTTTGTAAACTGATCACCATGGCTCCACCAATCTGTTGATTACTTTCTTTGGTTCATACACAAGAAACATCACAAATACTGGTATTATTTACATTATTTCTGCCAAAGTGAGCTTGCTTTTGTTACAAACCAAATGAAGGGCATTGAGATGTGCTGGGATGGTGGGGCTGTAGTAACCTGTGGGGGCTGTGTGGGCACAGAGTCCTAAGGTTTTTCTGGGGCAGGAATATTTATTTTCCCTATGAGTGTAGAAAGCTTTATTGAAAGTCTGGTAGGTTTTCAAGGGAAAAGAAGAGAAAAATACTTAATCAAATGGTTGTAAGTGCTTATTCAAGACCAATTTCTTGAAGACGGAAGACAAAACATACAAAGTGAGATGAAGGAAAATAGCGAAGATGTGGAGAATACAAGTGGTGAGAAGCTGATGTTTGGTGTTGCAGGTTTATTCCTGGGACAGCTCAGGCACAGGCTGTGGGTCTTTTTGGCTTCTCTGAAGTCTGAGCAAACAGTGCTGCCTCTGGCCATGGCTCTGGGAGGGGTGAGGTCCCTCTTGCTCTCCAACACTGCTGTAGAGCACACACTTGTTGGCCAGCTAAGCCAGAATCTTTTCACCAAGAGGGCAGAGAGAGGCAACCAGGCTGAAGAGTTGGAAGAACCACAAATTCCTATTTACACATAGTGTGAAGGATGTGGTTGAGTTGGTGGGAGTGGTGGTGTCCCCATCCTGTTCCTCCATAGTGTTTTTCAGGATCAGGGCAATGAGAAAAGTCAGCAGTGCTCTGGTGCATGCCAAAGTCCTAATAAATAATTAGCAGAGGAATTTGCATGTTTTTCCCCTCTCGTTTTTTATAGTTTTAGTCTGTTTCCACAGGGGGCTAAGGCTCTGTTCAACCTTAGTTGCACTCTACCGTTGTTTATAAGGCATGAACTCAGCACACTTCTTGGGTGAGGCCACCAGAACCTCCAGTTTCCAAATAATTTAGCATTTCACATTTATACCTTCTTGTTAACTGTTTCAGCAGTGGTCTGAGCTAGACTTGAACTCTTGAGATATGAGACATTTCCACATTGTTGTCATCTTAGAGAGAAGTGTCACAACATGCAGTTGACTATCAATGTGCAAAAGTGGGCTTTTGTCCCTGGTTACAGTTTCAATTAGTGTTACTTGATGCTCAGTGACAGAGGTCAGCCTGTCCCTGAATCATCAGTGTGTAAGAAAATCTCAGTTTGCTCCCAAGCTGAGCACCAGCACTATTATCTGTCCAAATCACAAGTCTTTGTTTTCTCAGCTGTGACCTGCTCAGTTAGAAAAACTGCCTTGCGCTATCACTCAGACTTCTTTTTCTTTGTCTGCAAAACAGTCATACTATTTTTAGGGAAGTTGAGGGCTTTTGAATCACAGAACCACAAAATGGGTAAGATTGGAAGGGACCACATGGGGTCATCTGGTCCAAGCTCCGTGCTCAAGCAGGATGAAGTGGAAATGCTACATCCTGTCTTAAATTTACTGTACAGAAAGAATGAATTGTCAGGAATGGGAAATACAAGGCAACTACACCATATGATTGCACAAAATGACACACGATGAGTGTGCCTATACTTCATATGGCTTTGAGAAAAAACCCCAAGCAGTATTGGCTTCACCAATCTGCTAACTGATTTTGTATTCATGGTATTATGTTTTTCAAAGGTGGAAACACACCATTTGAAAAGAAAGACCAAAATGTGTCAATAGACATTACCCATGCTAAAAATAAATATTTTATTGCTTTTCTAAAGTGACTTTACTTTACCTGGAAGAAAAGATTACTACTTTTGTTTGTGATGTCTCACATAGAATATAGTTAGATAATTTAAAGAAATGTCAGTCTCTGGTGTGCAGTTATAGCTCTGTCCTCCCTTTTCCACATCCATGAGGATATCCTGTAGCAGTCCTGTGTCATCTGAACCAGGTGTTAGCCATGTCCTGCAGGGTGTTGAATAGTTCCTGCAGTTTCTTGGGGACCAGCCCCACTCGGAAGTTGGGGAGCATCTTGTTTTCTCTCTTCAGTGGGAGCTGGATGGAACTGGCACAGAGGTGGCTGTGACCACTCACAAACCAGGCCTGTATTTTTGGCATCTCGGCCTGGTTAGCACAAAAAAAACAGCTATTAGCCCTACTAGTGGATTTTGTTACATGCCTGTGATCACCTCTTCTAGCCCCTGCCCAGGGGGTCTCTGAACATCTTTGGAAATACCTTAACTCGTTGATCTTCTTCAAAGACTTGAAGAAAATTTCCCTTTATCTTTGAAGGGAAAACAAACCATAAATGTTTCCCATACATTTCCTGGCTTGAATGCAGTCAGCATTTACTTCTGCATCAGCAGTGAGTGGGAGGTTTAGCATCTCATGACTTGGCAGAACCAGCAACAGAAATAGAGAAAAAAATTTGGATGAACAGTTTATTCACTAAAAAAAGGCAATTTTGGATGGCTGGAACAACTTGTGAATCCCTGCTGAGTTAGGTGGATACTTTCATGTGGAATCTGAATAATCAAGGGAGGGTAGTGGAATTTTTTTTACCCTGTTTAAATTAAGCATTTCTTGCTTGTTTCTTGTTTTGTTTTGTTTTGAAAACTGTCCACTTTTCATTTAAGTCACTTTTGTTTCAGTTTTGATTTTAAAAGATACTTTTTTCTATTTCCACCTTTCCAATCTCTGAAAAATTCTCTGAAACCCTTTTCCCCAAGAGTTTACTTTAATGCATAGGAGAAGTTAATTTCAAATTGTAAGATTTCATGAGCTGAAAATTTTATTCTTTGAAAAAACCTTGCCTAGAATATGGTATTGTGTAAAAACAGAGGTTTGGGGCTTCATATCATGAGCAAGAGATATTTTTTCATGAGATTCTACCTACCAAAATAAGTGAATATATGGTTTTCTAACACAAACTGAGTACCTTTCGCTGCATATTGAAGTTATTTTCACAATGCAGAACCCTGGGAGGGGATGGATGTGTCATTATTTCCATTTTACACTTGTTTGACAGACTCAGAGAGGTAAAGCAGTTGTCTGGATTCTCATGAGACTGGCATTGTAGCAAAAACACAGCTCACATTTGGGTTGATTCACGAATGTCAACAAATGACAGCTGCTGAGCTGCAGGACCCATGACCATGAATCTCTCCACTAAGGCATTCTTCATTCTGGTGCTGACACACAGCAATGTGCTCAAAGGGGCCTGAGTGCTGTGGGAGAGTCAGGGTGATAAAATAAAAAGAGCTTGAGAGGTGGAAGGATTAATCCCTGCAAGTCCTTCATGAACAGTGTAATTCTTCTTGTACTTTCATTTCCAGGAACTTCACTGGGGTCATTGATGCTACAGCAGTGCTGTACAGAGAACAAACTGGTCTTTTTTTATATAGTGGGTATGGCCAAATAACAAATCAGGAAAATTATGAAGGGAAAGAAGTAGCTTTGTCACATTTACTATACTTAGCCTTACCATACTTGGCTCTTGATGCAGACAGCTCTAATTCTGAAAAGTTCTCTCATTAGCTGGGCCTAAAACATTTACAAAGCAGCTGAATAATTGATATAATTTATGGTTTTATTGGTGGGAGCCATTAAATCCCCTCCTCCCAAACAGCATTAGGGAGGAAGCTTGGCAACATGCAGTAAAAAATGGAGCATCTATTTAAAGAAAGAAAAGGACAAGAAAATCTTATTGAGCTTTCTGAACATGATAATGCTGAAGAAGGCAGAGTTTTCAAATATCTGCTTCTAAAAGTATTTTATAGTAAATGGAGCCAGTATGCTGTCAGTGTTGCAGGCTTTGCAGAGGAAAGTTTACAAGGCCTTCCTTTGAAAAAAAAAACCCCACTTATTTTTCATTTTATCCATGCTAGCTTAATAATGTCAACTTGGAATTTGTATTGTTGCTGGATTCTGTGCTGCAAGTGAAATTATGGGAAATGTGTCAAATGCTCAGGTAACAGTCCCTATTACATAAGGCTTATGTGGGGCCATTTCTGTTATTCTGCTCTGCTCTGATTAGGATTACATCAAGGAACTGGCTAATTCACGGGCTTTATCTAGCCAAAGTTGTTGTGTATCAAGCATACATGTATACCTGAAATAGCCTTCCAGAACTCCAGTCTTGGTCAAAAAGGAGAGACTGGCATTTTTAGGGTACTGTTTATTTGACCATAGCATAGATATCTCTGTTCCACTTAGAAGAATTTTGTCCTAAAATTGCTTGTTTCTTAGCATTAATTGAAAAAAATCTCTACATGTACATAGTGCTTTTTAAAGTTAGGTGAGAAAAAAACTCCAACACAAAATCAGTGTGTACTGCCCTACGTGTACCCAGTAGTGACCATGGAGCACGAAGCATGGACTGGGTAGTTAAGGAAGCTGGAGATGCAGTACTGTTTGATGAGTCCTTACCAAAGGAGATGCTATAAGCCTTTAAGTTGAACAAATAAATGAGTTTTCATGCTATTCTATGATCTGGGGAAAAAAACCCTAGCTGATAACACTGTTTTTGAGTTTGATGGAAGAGCCTCCCTGAGCAATGGATGTGTCTGTGCTATCATGATTTATTCAGTTTTGCAGACTCCAGCTTCTGTGAGCACCTCAGAAAATTCCATATGTTTTCAGGCTTTTAGCAGCACAGTTCTGTACATAATGGAGATTCATAGGTAAACTAAATAGATTTGAAAACAAAGGTGTCATCTTTTATTCATTGCAAGATTTTACCATTTATTTACTTTTAATATGGTGCTGGAAGCAATTCCTTTCTGTTTTCTCATTTAAAGCTGTGCCATGGTGTGGCACTGGCCAAACAATAGAACAGGCTATGTATCTGCCAAGTATATCATGATTCTCTGATTCCAGCCCAGCAGGCTGGAGTTAAAATAATCCAGCTGGCTCAGCAGCTATGTGGATGCCATTTGTGGCAGCACAGTGTAAGTGGCAGGACGGCTAACTCAGGGCTTCCTTTATCATTTTGCCTTCCCTGCTTTAAGCCCACCAGGACAGGATTTGCACAGTCAGAAAAGCTGATTCTTCTGCCTTCAGCTCCCTGCATTGTGCTGTCTCTGGCAGCACAGTCCAGCTGTTTATGCATGTCTAATACATCTCCTAAGGGCATTTGTAAAGGAAAACAAGCTGCCCCTTCAAGGAAAGCAACAAACAATCTAAACACAGCTGCATTTTACACAAATTACGGTGACTTGATTCCTACTGCGCCTCAGCCTGTGGCACTGAGTGTCTGGGACACAGTCGAGTTTTCTCTGGGTTTCACAGCTGCTCGGTAAAGATGTAACTTGTATAATTTTTTATGTGTGGGAGAGTGAAGTACATACCTGCTGTGTATCTAATTGAAAGGCACAGATTCATGGTGTCACCTCAGCCTGCTGCATGTCAGCCTGTGCGAGCTGTGTGCTGGGCATTACCATGTGGAGCTGCACTATTGCTACTGAAAGGCACTGATGCAAGCTGAATAACAGTGCTTGGCTCCTCTAAAATGTCCTTCTCAGTGATCAGGATCTGCAGGATGAAGCTCAGTATCCTTTCTGTTGTGCTTCAAATGCCAGTTCCTCTGCTCATATTGCTTGCTGGAGCACATAGTGCAGTATATTCCATTTGACATTAACAAAAGATGTTCTACAGACTTGGAAACATGATGCTGTTCAAGCACATGGCAAATAGGAGCAAAACCCACTGATAGAGGTGTGATTCCTTCCATCATGAAATGGTTGTCCAGCCAGAAGAACAAGGTCATTTTGAATAGTGTATGCAAAAGGTAGAGATGGAGTTTTCCAAAGTGGAGATTTTGTCTCCTAAACATGAGTGTTAGGAACACAACACATCCTTTTCTGCTGCCTTTTCAGACCACTGTATGTTTTGACTGCATTGAAATTTTTGGCCTGCAGGGTATTATTGAAAGGTTTATAATATTTCAGGCTTTAGGTACGATCCATTTTGCTTATCTTGATTCATCTCTATGGGGGTGCCATGGGTCTCTGTCAAACTGAGGTGACCTTGAGTACCTGAGACATCTCTAGAGGACTGGTTAATGTGAGAGACTGAAGATTTGTGCTCTGCTGAATTATCAAATGGACACTAGGTACCTGATATGTCAATTTGTGATGCTGTTATTTAGACAATTGAGTAAAGCCCCAGGTGCCTCTGCTTACAGAGGAGTTCTAAGCTTCTCCTTACAGACATGAAGAAGAAGAAATTCTATTTGGGTGTTATTAATCTTGTTGTAGAGAAGACATGTAAAACAGTTCAAATGCCTTGCATCCTAGATATGCCCATTCTTCTTCATTCCTTGATTTATTTATGTCAAAGTAGTTTATGCAACTAGCTCACATGTACGTCGTAGACATTAAGTCAGATCATTGTAATTCCACTCAGGAGGAAATACCTGATAAACAACAGAGGCAACCTGCTGTTGCCTAATCATAAGATCTCTGCTTAAAAACTGCAAGACTACAAAGAAAGGCAGAGACCAAACACACCTATGGAGAATGTACCTTTGATATGCATAGTGTGTAGCTCATTAATTGGCTACTGTTTGGCCCAGTGAGGGTAATATGATAAAAATCTTGTGACATTGCAGTGCTGTAATATATCTGATTTTATCATGGACCAGTCAATTCAAATGAGAATAGATTTTTACTAGAACAGAGGCAGCTGGTATTTGGGTATTTTTAGTAGATAATATCTATGAAGATTTATTTTTCTTATAGAGATATTGGATAAAGGTCAAGCAACTAGGATTGAATATTTAATTAGTAAAGTTGCATCAGCCCATACAATAGAATACCCTGAGTTTACTTTGAGATTGTGGATACCAAATATAGCTAATTAAGCAATATGGTAATTGGTCCATAAAAAAATTAAAAAGGTGAAACCTATAAACTTTCTACAACTGTTTTTCAATAGATGTTTTATCACACCTTGTATTTGTATTCTTTTTTCCAAACTTTGATTTGGACTATAAAAATACTTGTATTTTTTTAGGGTAATCTTGGTCTTTTCCTAAAGGCAGAAGCTCATTTGTGCATTCTTTATGGACATTCATTTTCATTAATAGTGGAAATATGTATTTGTTATCAGCCAATAAATTAACAAATCAAAACACAGAACAAGTAAAACCCACCTCATGGAACTCATGCTGTGCAAAAATGTGTTTCTTTTTTTCACATCAATGCCTTCAGCTTAGGAATTAGATGGAGATATAACATGCTGTGTCCTATTTCTTTCTAGGTCTCCTATGTAAAAGCGATCGACATTTGGATGGCTGTGTGTCTTCTCTTTGTCTTTGCTGCTTTGCTGGAATATGCAGCAGTCAACTTTGTTTCACGGCAGCACAAAGAATTTCTGAGGCTTCGAAGAAGGCAGAGAAGACAAAACAAGGTACAGCTGCTCTTTACCTGGGGTGACTGGGTCTGCCCTGGCAGCCCCGCTCATGTGCACTTGATTTCTCGCCTCATTTCTTCTTGCCCTTGCAGGAGAGCCTCATTCTAAAGTTTCCTTTTGAGTGACTTGCTCCTTGATAAAGAGCTGATAATTGGCTGCAGGGTTTATTTGCAGTTTATGAAGTTATCAACAAATGTCAGTAATTGGTCACCAATTCCAAGAATTTTCTTCTCTTTGTGCAATTGCTGAGGCAGCTGGACCTCTGCAAATACTATGTGGCACCCCCAGTGGATAAGGAACTGTTGGGTGCAATGACATAGATAGAGGAACGATATTATCCAGATGTGCTGACATCAGAACATGCCTGAGACCTGTCTTTTCTGGTGCTGCCCTAGCTAGCTATGCTGAAATGGGAGATTCCCTAGGATAGCCCATGATTGGAAGTTTTGACCTCACTGTTAGACCACCAGTAACTGGTGTCTTTCCCAGCTGTAAAGGGAAAGGAAACAGGAAACCAGGAAACATGGCCATTTAAAAAAATGAGAAAGATTAGGAGAATTTCCTCTCTGGATTCTATCATTTTACAGTTTGCTACTGATGTACACTTCAAATTTTTATCAAAACACCTATTTGTGCGTGTCGTTATCACATAATTTTATGCCAGTGACTGAAATGTAGAATAGCGGATTGTTTGTAATCTAGATGTCAGTCTAGAAATAATTTTAGGAAGTCTGTCCATCTGTCCTGGGTTGGTTTTTTTTCAGTAAATGGGAAGACAAGAGTAGGCATTAAATTGAGTTTTAGTCCAGTCATGATCATTCCCACATCTGGGGAATTTGGGAACTATAAACTGTACATACAGATTTGCTAGGTGAAGTAAATATTTGCTTGAGCTGCACGAGTGCTTCAAGCCACAAATAATGGTTTCCTTTACAAGAGGGATGACAATAATGGCACAGGGCATTTGTGTTTTGACAGGTCTGTCTAATAAATGTTTGTAGCTAATGTAATATTTGATGGATGCTCTGGAAAGCAATGCAGTGCTGTTCTCTAGTTAAATATTATTGCCAGATGAATTGAGATTCCAATGAAGATTAGATTACAGGAGAGAGCAGAGATGCTTGCCTGTCTGCAGGCACACAGGCCACGTGCACTGCCACTGGAAGCCTTTGTTTCCAAACCCAGCATGGCAGCAGCAGAAGCTTCTGTACGGCATCTGTAATTTCATTTTTGGATGCAAAGTCTTTTATAGAGGTGAGCAAGTAGGTAAGAAGCCATCCTTGGTAAGTAACAGTATCCAGTGACATTTCTCAAGCTTATGAGATTTTGGCCCATGGAAGTGGTTATTCATCTGCTTTGAAAACTATTATTTTGGTGGCTATTAAAATAAAGTTATTTAAAACCACATCATCAGAAGACTTGTGTTATCCTAAGCCAGGTGGTGCATGGATTCTTTGCAAAATAGGTAATGACCTAATTAAATACAAGGAAATGTGCAGCGGAGTAAGATACACCTATGCATTTGCATAGGCTTGCTTTTTTCCTGTGAATCTGGTTGCATGCATTTCAAAATAGGGAACAATGTTACAAAGGCAGTTTCTTTAGGAGATATTTTCTGCATCTCTGTACTTGATTTTGTCTCTCACGATTTTCTCAGTTTATTTTGCCTTGAAAGTGATTCTCGTTGTTTTGCATGATGGTCTTCTCTAACCAAGCCATTCTTCTCTTTGCCTGTTGTGTGTGTGTGTGTGTCGTCACGTTGCTGCTGTGGTATTCCCATTCTTGCTGCTGCTGTCTCTGCTGACTCTGGGGACAGGCACAGACTGTGACTGTTGGGAATGAGAGCGCTGGGTCCGTGCGGCGCATGAATGGCTTGCGGAGCAAAGAGCCGTCAGCTTACGGGACAGTGAATCAGATCGGCAATTCAAGTTTGAGGGTAAAACTGTAGCGAGGAAGAGAAAGCAAGAGAGTTTTAGAATGTGCAATGATGCCATAAATCAGCAAAATGGATCATTTTGATGGCATCGCTAGCAGTCTCTTGCATTCTCTTTGCTAAGTGCCCCCACAAAATACACAGTACTGTCCCCAGCATGAACAGCAGTTTCATGTTCTACATTCTTATGGCCCATCCTTGTGCTTGCTTTTTACTGTGGCTGGGCTGTGCCACCCCTGTTCCAAGCCTCCTCAGGAAAGTGCATGTATATTCAGTAGCTTGGTCCTGTGTGAAGATAGAGTGAATGGGGTGGGGGGACAGGGCCATAGGAAATGCCTTGAGACAGTAAATCCCACATTGTGTCATCTTTCAGATGAGCGTATTCCAACAGAATTTGGTATGTATAACAAAATCCATTTTTATTGGTGTGGTGTTTATTCCTGAACTGTCAACCTGCAGCCTTCCTCATCGTGATGTCCTGAGCCCTGCTTAGTGGAGTATGAATAGCTATGAATGAAAAAAACTATTTCATTGGCTTCTTTTTATTTGCTTGGAGAAGAGCCATGAGGCTGAAATCTTTTACACAGTGTAACATGTAGCAGATCAGAAGCAATATGATAGGAACTGATAGATCCAGATTATGGGTGAGTTGTGGAGGTAATAAAATCAATGATGGAGAAAGAAATGAGCTTAGTGTGCAGCTCATTGCTTGCTACTAGTGGCTGAGGAATGAAATGTGTTCATTTAAATAAAATGGGACTGGATTTTAATCTTTCAGGACTTGATTTCCCAGAACAAAAACATTGTCTGATCCACTTGAGCTATAAAGGGCCTCTAACTTTGATCAGGCTCGGAAAAGTCATGTGATTATAAGATGCAGATGATTTCAGTGAATTTTGTACACTAAAGGGAATTAGTAGCTTCCAAAATCAAAGCAAAACCCACAGTTCGTGTTACACAGCAAAATTAAGATAGAGGGTTTACAATGCAATAAATCATTCACTTTCAGAGCTACAATACCAAGTAGTAGAAGAGAGCCTTAATTTCTGGATACTTTCTATTGTAGAAATAATCATATTTACAGATATACAAAAACTGAATATATAAAGAAAAAAATCAGAGTCTCTCTAGGAGATATGAGCAGTATTAGTATGTTGCCACAGAAAAGCTGATGCCGTACAACTACAAAAGCAATCCAAGTAGGTTCTCAGTGCTGCATGTCTCACCAGTCACAAAGTGCTGGTAGTCCAGCTAAAGTTTGTTTGTGCAAGTTGTGGTTATCCCCTGCTTTAGGGAAGCTTGCAGAAACCTCTCTCCTTTTGAGTAATTGTGTATTACAGAGACAGCCAGGGCAGGACACAGAGGGGCCGTGTCGCTGCAGTGCTTTTGCTGCAGAGCCCTAAGAGCTGGAGCTGCTCTGGCGTTGTTTTCCCCTGGAGAACTCCCATCACGTAAGTGATGCACACTTGAGAGGTCAACAGAGGAGACGCAGCAAGGCAGAGGTTTCTGGAGCAATGCTGCCATGGTTGCAGCTTCGTACTTTTCTGCTCAAGAGAAGGATGTTTATGTGCAGAAGAGAGCATAGGAGCAGAGCCTGTGGTGCCACAAGGAGCCTCACAAGCAGGGAACGTGACTTGCTGAGGTATTGCTCACTGAACCAAAGCTTATGTTGAATGCAAATGTAAAAGTCATAGTCAAGAGAAGACAGCCTAAGAGTGTGGTTGAGTATCTGTACTGCATCACTCAGTGCTAATCTAAGGAGAGAAAAAAGGTGCTAAATCACACCTGGCCACGATTCCTGGATTTGCAACTTGATCTACAAAACAAGAAAATACCTGTTCTCAGTTTTGTAAGCCTGTATCTCTGGGACTGGTTTTGTTATTGTTTGGTCTGGATCTTGTTCACTTCTTAGTGCTGCAACCCCAAAGAGCATTGCATAAAAGCAGGCATCTTAAGAGATCATCAAATCTCTCAAGTCAAAGATCAGATTGTTCATGTTTTTCTAGGAAAAGTCTGGGTTGTATTGTGAATCATCCAGAAATTGTATTAAAGATGAACCATTTGAAAAGATTGCGTTATCAGGACCTGTTGGCATCTTCCACACAGACTGAGTCCCAATATCCTCAGGTTATCAGTACTTCACCCTGTCTGTCTTCCCCAGGCAGTTTCTCTTGGAGGAAGCATTCAAAGTTTATCCTAAAGGTCCATGTAGTCTTTCTGCTCAAGTTAAATACACCCATCAGTAGCAATACTTGATTGCTGAGAGAAATGGTTGCCTATTTCTTGTATATCATGATACATAGAGAGAGTACAGGCTGCAGAAGCCATGAGTCTAATGGTACTGAGGATGTAGTGAAGTTTCATTACATTAAAATCTAAATTTTCATGGTGCCAGATCACTTAAAAGAAAGTAACTTCTTTTTAGAATATGAGTTTTAATAATCAAATGTGATTTCTTAGTTTTCAAAATGATGGGCTTCCAGGGAAGCAGCACTGTTTACACAGGTTCAATCATCCCTTTTTGAAAACAATGATTATTATGTTATATGATCAGTAGTCAAAAGGAGTCACAGTACACTAATATTCATATCATCATCTCAAAGATGACTTTCTAAATTATATGTGTGATGGTTACCACTGTGACCAAGACTAGGGGTCAAGTTTGGGACCGTTAGTGTTAAAAGCAATACATTATAGCTTGAATGAAAAACTGTGCAGCTGGAAGATGTGACAGATACAATCCCATGTGCAGGGAACACAGAGCAATACAAATAACAGTGCTGCAGCCAAGGGGGTTCATATGCATGCAGATTAGCAAAGGGAGGCACAAATGGCGCCTTTCAAATGAAGGAGCTGGGACTGGGACTAAGTGATTACAGAAGCAAAGGATAACTCCTCTAAGCAAAGCTGGAAGCACCTGGTGGAATGTTTAAGAGAATTGCTGGCCTTTGGATGGAGCTGCCAGTGGTGAAGTGAGTACCACAAGTACCCAAAAAAAGTTACTGAGATAATACAGTATTTCAGTCTTTAAAAAGGAGAAGACTATGCATTGAGTAACACCAGCTTTAAGAGGCCATCTCTATCATTTTAATCATACTGAAATCCCTCTGTCAGATCCCCAAATAATTTTCTAAAATTTTCTAGACTTTCCCATTGAAGAAAATCAGTGCCTTCAGCGTGCCTTTGCCTTTAAAGCACTTGGCAGTGCTGTCCCTGGGGGGGATGTTTGCCTGCTGTCATCCGTGCGCACCGCGTTCGGCGGGAGGATGTGCGCGCTCGCGTTATGTAAGGTGCCGCATCATGTGAATAATGGAAGTGCTCAAGGAAAGCCCTTTTGCTGAGCTATTTTTGGTACTCACTGAGCGAGCTCAAACACATGAGTTTCATTGTGAAAAATAGGAATCCGAGTCTGAATGGTTTTTTTTCTCTCTCTCTCGTCTTGCTTACTTAATGGATTAAAGAGCATGTAGCTTCTGCTGTAGATAAACACCCTCAAGATACTGTGGTTACTTTTATTTCTCCAGGGCAATTGCATTAGCACTTTAATGTAACTGTGCAGAAAAAAATCCAGTAGAAAATAAATACACCAAAATGATCATTTAGCTTGAAGTTATAATCCCACATACAACTGCAGTGAATATTTAGCTGCAGTTAAACAATAGGCACAATTCATTGCATCATGTTGCCATGTCACTTTGTGGCTTCGTCTGAATGCCCTTGTCTGTCTTTTTATGGAGAGCATGAATAGGCTAGGAATGGCGTAGTTAATATCAGTGAAAATATCTGTATTGTTCATAAAATGGGCACACCACATATACTTTAAAAAATTAATCAGAAGCTTCATCTCCAATTTTAAAATTATCTTGATACCAATCCTTAGTCTAGCTCTAGGCACAAGTCTAGAGACGTGAATCCCCAAAGAAAGAGCAACCTGTAGGGAAAAAAAACAGTTCATCCATGGGGGTGGTATCCAAGCAATGGATCAAAAAATTCTAATAAGAGCAGTCTGACCAGATGGAGAGACTAAGCTTACTGGAAATGTAAATTTTTCAGTGAAAAGCAAACACAGACAAAAAAACAGTGGAAGAGAAAAATTGGGTTTCATAGTGTCCTGCTTGCAAGTGTAATTGAAAGTGAAATGAAAGCTTTTTTCTCCCTTATTGGAGGAGGGAAGTTTGAAAATTCTAAACAAATACCTGGGTTTTGTGTGTTTTATTGTCTCAGACACAAAAAGATGATGGACTATGTGGGGTGGATTTTTCACCCCAAACCAAGAAACAGAAGAGAAAAAGGATAGTTGTATTTCAAGGGAGAGAATTCTAAAAACCAAATAAAAACCAGTAAACATTACATAATAAAAGGCAGACTAATTTATGGAACAGGTCATACTGGTTCCTGAGAAAGACCTCCACATGTCAAGTCCCAAATATCTAAACGATAATTGAAGCAGGTAGAGTGCCAGTGGACAAGCAGGAGTAATGGAATCCAGGTACAAGAGTAGAAGAAAAATCAGAAGAGCAAAATCAGGATAAAAAAAATTAGAATTTCTGGGGGAAAAAAAAACCCTGAACAAACAGCATTGAACCAAACCTAAAAGAAATCACAGCAAAAAACCAACCAAACAAAAAGAAACACACAGAAACTGAGAATAGGGAAACCATGCCCAGTCTAGAAAGGGTGGAAACCAGAGAAGTGGATAACTGGTGGGGAGTAGGAAAGGCTGCAGAAGGATGGATGTTTACACCCACTGAACTGATCAGTGGTACAAGAAGTACTCTGTGGGGCAGGGGACAGATATTCAAGCTGTAGGGACCATGCATGGCACGAAAGTAGCAAGCAGGACATGATACAGTATAATGACTCATGTTGGCCAGCTTGCAAATACTTAAGCAAATTATTCCTTAAGGTTAAATAAGATAGGAACAAGACGTAACCTATAGGACAGCAATATTACAGTATTTCCAATCTGGGATGACGAAGTGACTGAATGCCCTACCACCTGGGACAGGTGGGACTGGAAAAGTCAGAAGGAGGACTTGAAAAAGTTTTTTCCTGTTTGCTCAATAGTGGAACTTTGCTTTAGAAACTCCGAGTCCTGTCTTGTACCTACCCAGCACGCCGTGGCTGAAAGGATCAGCTCTGAACTGACAAGCCTCAGGGACTGAAGTTTGCACTTCACTTGAGTGAGTTTGTCCTGGTAGTTACTCATGAACAGCAGGAGACACGCCAAAAATGAACTCTGCAGATTTCCAGCTCATGAAAGGTACTCTCCAGCTGGGTGCAAATGTCTTATTTCTTATTATACCTAGGGGAGAGTGCAAACTGAAAATAGGGCAGAGGAAGTTAGAAAGACACAGGAAATGGTGTTCTTATTTTTGAAGCTTTAAAGCAACAAGAAGTAGCTTTTCAAGAACCATCTGCCACAGGCACCAGCTTTTGTTTTCCATATTATTTTAGAAAATGGTGATTCTTTCATTGGATGTGTTCTGGCCCACCTCATTTCATGGGAAAAAGAAAACAAAACAGTGAAAAAATTGTCAAACGTGTTAATGATAGAAAAAATGAGGAAAGGAGACGTCAGAAGGAGTTTGTTTAACCTGAACTGCCCCCACCCAAGACTCCAGAAAGAGAATGAAAACCCATCACAATCCCAAGATATAGGCTTAGGTGGCACAAGATACAACTTTGCCCCCAGCTTGGTTCCTTTGTTCTTTCATTGTAGGTAACTTATCTTTACTCTTTCCGTGCCCAGAGTCAGGACCCAGTAAGGCCTTGATCTCAGGGTTTCTCACTGCTATGGTGACCAGGTCCTCCTTCCAATGAAGTGAAGACACCAGGAGGAGAAAAGTTTCTGATCCATCATTGCCAGGGGTCTGTTGTGATGCTTCACATCAGTTCTGAGTTCTGTCCCAAGCCTCATTTTCAACAGCAAAGTATTTCAGTGTTAGTAAATATAAATTAGTATTTCTACAAGAGAGTGAAGGGGTCGAGCAGTCAGAGCCAAGCATAATGCAGGCTGAGAATGCCAGCACTCAGCATCCGTGTGTTCCTACCCTCACCAGCAGCCCTGCTTGCCCTGTGGATCTCCAGAGCATTCTACACCAGTTGTATCAAATTACATGGTAAATTGGTGAGATGGGCAAGTGTTCAGTAGGATCCATGAAATGCATATTTACATCTGACCCAATTAATCCCGTTCTCCACAGGGGATAGAAGCTGCTATTTGAATGTAATTAATTGTGAAGCATTCTGTAATGATGTTGTCCAAATGACATTGTTCAAAACCAAATTGTATTAACTAGACTGCTGAAAGCTCATTCTCTCTCAAGTCTGAAAAACTTCATGGGTTCCAGTAAAATCCAATTTTTACAGTACTTTTAAAAAAGTGGTGTTGAAGCCGTTTATTTCTCTGACTTTTTTTTTCCCCAAGGGAAAACAGCCTTGTTTATAGTCATTCCTGTTCAAGTTGACAGCTTTTCTGATGGCAAACTGATCACTCAGAGCCTGATTCTGACACATGTGGCTTGATTTAATGATCAGATGTGTTTATTTCTCTTGATCCACTGCTGGAGAAAGATGATATTTACTGTAATATGATAATTTGTAGTCGGGCATTTCTCTTGTGGCCTGATTATTTTGATTATTTGTTTGTGTTTGGGGGTTTTTTTGGTGTTTTTTGTGGATTTTGGTTTTGTTTGGGGTTTTTGTTTTTTTGGTGGGGGGGTAACACTAATCTTGCACTCCATGTTACCAGGAGTGGATGGATAGGTGAGGATGGAGATTTTCTTTTCTACAACATGAAGAGGGGGCTAGGGATAGTTACACCTTGAAACCCTACATATTCTGAGCACTTTTTGCTGAGTCTTGGCAGAGTCCTCACAAAGGATCATTTCAAGTTGGGAGCACCTGAAAACTCCATGCCAAGCCCAACCATAAGTCACTGAAAATTTACTAGCTTCCACTCTCTGTGGATAGACTCTTCCAATGGTATCTCAGAGCTGTCCCGCTGGCTCTTCCCACACTACGTCTACTATAGCAGGATCACTGTAAAGAAGGACTTACTATTGAAAAGCTCCGTTTTCCGGTGGCTGCTTGAATATATCTGGCATACTGAGTGTGTCAGAGTGTTTTTAGGTCCTGGAGAAACAGATTGGAAAGGTTAGAAAATGCTGATGTGTTTGCCAATACACATGAAGTGCCGGAAGTCCAGAATCCTACCTGTGAATTTCTGCATTGATCCTGTAACTTCTCTCTGAGCAAGGTCATAACTCTTAAAGGCATTTAATTTCTAACTTGTATATGTAATTTTTCGTACAGATATTGTGTGTGCATTTGTACATACATATAATCCACCTGCATATGTGCAGGTTTTTTATCAAGGGTCCAGGGTTTTATTTTCTCTGCAATAACATGACAAGACTCTTAGGAGACATGACACCTTTGTTTTCATGCTTCACCTCACTCTCTTCAAGTGGTTCTCCATGTAGATTTCGGATATAACCCTTTCTGCTAGTCATGTGGAAGTGCTCTGCCTGTGACTGACTCATTCACTTTTGTGTTAAGCCTTCCCAAGCCTGCTGGTGGTAGAGACTTGCTTCCAGGTTCTCTGTAATCTTCATCTGTCAAAAGAATAACTACTTTAGAATAGAGATCATGAACTCTGTTCATTAGAGATTATCTGAGTTGCACAAATGTGAGCTCTTGTTCCGTCATTTTCCTGCCTTACTAATAGACTATATATGTTTTAGTTATAACCTTCCAGTGGTTCATGCAGAAGAAAATGGCCTTTCTTTCAAGATTTGCATCTCTTGCCCCATCCTTTCCAGAGGAACAGTGGCAGATTATGCAGCTATCTGACTGCAATTTCCTTGTTTGACCATAATGTCAGCTAATCTTTCATCAGACAGGTCCCTCCCGGGGTACAGACAAATACCTGCAAGGCATTTGTTGTGGAACACACACATATCTGTGTGTGTGTCCAAGACAAAAAAACAGACAAAGCGTAACTTATTTTAGATATTATTTCCCCTACATTAGCTTTACATTGTATTTCCCACAGAGGTCTCTGGATTTCTTTTGTGTCTGTCTACTTAGGAATTGCCAGTTTCCCCATATATTGGCATATCATCCCATGCCTGGGCTTCAGCTTTCCTGGATTTGTTAATTCTAGTTCTCCTTTTAAGCATCTTACATTTGGGCATCATACTTCACTCTCCAGGTAGCCTCACCAATATTTCTAGCTATGAATTCTCTAGCAAAATTAAAGAGGATTAGGTTTTTTAAATTCATCTTCTACTTTCAAAATTATTGGTCTATATAGCTTCGTTTTTAATTACTTCTCATCTCTTTCCTACTGAGCATGAGCTTAGATGCCCGTCTCCATTTGCAAATTTGTTTTTTGGTTTTTCAACCTACTCAATGTGTTTTTCATGTAGCATTTGTTTTCAGCTTTATCTTTCTACCTAGCAACAGTCTAATTCCATATCATGGACCCCATAAAACTGGATTCCTATCAGAAATAATATATATCTTTATTACTGATTATTTTTTTTAAATGCTTGTAAACAATTGCTTTAGCAATGCCTATGGAAAGGCGTAACATTGAATTTAGATTCTTATTTTCAGGTTTACATCTTAGGAAAAACAGACTTGTCACCTTTTCAAGCTAAACATGCTGCATTATAGTCATAAAGCAAAGGGATTTGGTAGGAACATTTATTTGGGTCATTATCCAGACTTTTAGGTTAAATAGCCAGTGTAGCTTTGAAATTCATGAAGCAGTTGTTCAGCAACTGGCCGCATCTCTTTGCTGTGGGAAGCTCCATCTGGAGATGACAAACTCCAAGAAGGCTGTCCTGTGTTGGGCCTTGCACAGAAAGCTCTGTTTGACAGCAGTACGTCCTTGATGCACCCTCCTGGGCTCCAGGACTTTGCAGCTCAAGGACTCTCTCAACCAGAGGTGGTATTTTTGTGATGAGCAGCCTTTGCTATTTATGGATAGAGCAGTCAGTTGAATGAGGTGATTTATGAATTATTAAAATACTTTTCTAAAACTTGCTATGAGATGTTCGCATTAGGTCTGCAGTGCTTGTGGGACTAGGAGTATGTCTGGCCACTGGAGCCACCAGGAGTGCACGCCGGGAGGGAGAAGGGTGTTGGAAGTGGAGGAAGATCTTGTGTGAGGTGAATTCAAAAATAGAAACAGCCAAAGCTGTGTATTAGATGAAAGCAAAGAGGATGACAAATGGTTTTGCAAACTGTAGTGGATATTCGCAGCGTTCAGTGGGTGTTTGTCATGAGCAAAGTAACCCTGGGTTCAGGGGCTGGGCCTGCAAGGAGGGCAGTGTTGAAAGAGAAAGGAGGGGAGGTTGTTGTGCTAGGTTTTTTCCTTATCTGATGTATTTCTGTTTGCACAATTACACAAACAACAGCAGGAACAAATTCAGCACATTTGGGGATTTAGAATAAGAGAATTTTGTTCTGCCATTTCAGGTTTCTCAGATGGTGGTTGGGGGGCAACTGGTGCTTCTTAGCCCATGCAAAGAGGAAAAAGCAATGGGGAAAACAAGATTCTTTGCTCTCATAATTAAAAACATTAAAAAAGGAAATCATTAAACACTAAGTCGGTGCTGCTGTTCTAAATCTTCACCTCAGCTTCAGATTTCATGTAAAAGCAATTGATTATCTAGCTGTTTCAGTTCTCTTTTAAAATGTCTTTGAGCAGTGCCATTTTATTCCTTATCTTGGAGGTGTCCTAGATTTGTCTGTCATGAACTCTGGTGGAGTCAGTTTTGTATTTTTTGCTAATGGGTTGGTCTTTTTTTATTCTGCCTTGACTATTACATGTCCTGGATGTTCATGCAATGGAGACACAAGCAATACTTTTTTCCTAGGGACCAAACAGGAGTGTGAAGAAAAAGTAATAAAAAGTTCAGAGAGGGTAGCTTTTTTCAGGCACAGAAAATGTTGTCTTGCTTCCTAAATGTAAATACTCCTTTTTTTTCAAGTTTGCACAAAGGATGTTTTTCCCCAAATACATGACAGCTCTTTTAAGATGCTCTGGTGCTGTATGCTTCTGCTCTTTTACTTCTAGGTACTGGGAATGCCTGTTTCTTTTGCCTGTCTCTTATTTGCTCTTTGATCTTTGTTCACTTTCCCTTGCGGCTTATATCATGTTATTTTGTTGTAAAAATAATCTATTTGAATTTTATTTTTTGTTGCATGGAGACTGATGCTTTTGTCACACTTCTCTGTGCTGTTACTGCTTTCCTCTTTGTTTGGTGAGTTCTCTTGTGGGTATTTGTGTTTAATATCAGACTTATATCATGACAATGGATCTTTTTCATCTGATGTTGTGTTTGAATCTAACAAATGCTATTTCATGAATATTTTTTGAACTCCATGTGAAGCTTAGTGATGTTTTTATTGCATGTGGCATCCAAGACAGTGTTCTCAGAGTCTCACTTTTTTTTTTCTGTCACTGCTGTATTTTCCTTGCTGCCACACCTGACTCTTGTGAGTCTGTCAAATATTTGCCTCCTTCAGCTATGAAACCAGAACCTCATTCTCCCACCGTGAGGTCTTATTCATCTAAGGGGAGATAGAAAGGTACTTAGCCAAAAGCACTATACCCCAGGGGTACAGGGGTGCCCAAAGGGTAATCAGTATGACATGGTGGGATGTAAATTTGGACCTTTCTTTTACCATAAGTCTTCCCCTCTTGCCTTCGATTTCAGAGTAAAGATGTCTTAGGAATTGGTACCGTATGAATCTGGGGATCTTTTCTGCTGGCAGCTTTCAAACCTTTGAAGCAAAGAGGCTTAGACTTTAGCCTCTTTGCATTTTTACAGCATTACAATTTAGAGGAAGCTGTTTGGCCTGGACAGTTATTGATTTCTATTCTGTTCTTCAAACTACAAGCACAGAATTGTAGGATGGCAGGGAACTGGACCAGGAGAGCCCTTGAGAGCCAGCTGGCAGAGCCAGCACCAGGCAGTACACTGGACAATTTACAGTTGCTGAAATTATTAATCAGTGCTGTTAAACATTCTTCTGTAATGTGCCCAATATATCAGGAGTGAGTTTAAGAGAGATTTGTCAGGGATTGCTCCTCAGGGAGACTGTGAGCTGAATTATATCTCTTTGTGGATGTGCTGACCCATAGTTGAGTATTTCTGATTTACACCCTGTAATTCTCTTTGACTTGCAACTACTTCTGGAACAAAGGTGAGTAAAAAAGTCTCTGAACAATTATTTACCATTCTGGACAGGAATAGTGATAGGCTCTTTCTGTCCTAAGAGTGTTTGGTTCCCCTTCCTTCTGCAGCCACACAGGTTACAGCTGCATATGTGCTGCTGAAATACAGCTACACAAGTTTGTATTTATAACTCATGCCAATCTTCTACTGAGATATCTGCTTTTTTCTCTGGGATCTCATTCTTTCTTAGCTGCACTTCACCCTTTAGCCCCTTTTAGAGGCTGCCCCTGACTTTAACTTCTGTCTGGACTGAGGAAGCAATTTCTCAACATGCAGATGAGGAGCCAAGATTAATCCAATACTTATTTTGACAGAGATATATAACCCATAAATGCATTATACAGTCTAAAAACAACCTGCCTGAGCAATTAGCTCAGTAATCAGACGTTTTAAAACAGTGGCAGAAGAGCAGAGCTATGGATTATGATGCACGATGGTTTGTTTAATAGAAAAGTATGCAGAATTTTAATTACAATCAGGAGATTTTACATTTGCTGCAAGTACTCATATGGGTTGCTAATGTGACAACCGTGGTATGACAAGGAGGGACCACACAAGGCTAGACTTGAAAACTGGCAGATAGGAACACAGAGACTATTTCATTTCAGGCCTGCAAGAGAACACATTTCTGAAATGAATATGTGACAAGAGGGAAGTATTGGATTTCTGTGTGAGGAGCTGACAAGTCAGACAAACAGCAGCCATATATTATCTGTGATGGTGAAAAGATCACATCACTTATAACCTTTGAAGCAACAGGAAAACTGAACGCAACATCATTTTATAATGATCTAAGAGAGAACTGTCTCTTTTTTTTCCCTCCCTGGTTATATATAGCTGTTAGAGAGAGCCCTGCTGAGCGGAAAATGGAGCATATGATCAAGGGCAGTCCAGTGAGTCAATTTACTGACTAATACTGTAGATTATCATGTCAAATATATAGCACCAGCAGTATGAACAATAATGAAGCCTAGTTTATTTTTTTCTGTAAATTGAAATGAAGATGTGATTGGAATTGTCACACCTTGGATATACGAGCCAGATTCTCTTAATCATCCAAAACAAATTGCCTTATTCTTTATAGTGACGTTTATTTTAGACCCATTCAAAATTGGCAAGCTGAAACCATCTATTTAAATGTGTCAAACACGTTTAAAATATCCTCTAGACTACTGTCCCCTCAGGTGATGATTCAGTGGTCTCACACTTTGAAATACCTGCTCCCTTCAGACCCAAAGAAGGGATAACTCAGCGTTTCATCAGGGAAAGAAATCATTCAGCACAGCACCATGGAGAGACACTCTAAATGAACCCCAGTATTATCCGTAAAACATCCAGCCATGAAGCAAACAGGGGAAAACACTCGTGGAAACCCTAGATGGCCATTGAAGGGAGCCTTTCCTTGCCTGGTTTTCTATTTTTGTATGTCTCAGAGTGTCAGTGAGCAATTCTGAGGGGGATATTGCCAATATTGTGCAGTCTCCTTGGGTCAAACTGAACACTGCCTGAAGGGAAGGTACAGTTAAGCAACCTGGTAAAAATTCCACTCCAAACAGAAGGAGTTAATTTTAATTTAGCTGTACAATATCAGACTTCTTGTGTTTTACTGGTGCTCAAGCTCCATGTGAAAGCCTGATTGCCTTTGGGTTTGTCAAAATTTGAGTGTGAGCAAAAACTTAGGGAATCAACATTTGAATTGCAAATCGCTGCCATTCCTTCGGGGTTAAGAATCATGATCGATGTTATTGATTTTCAAAGTCCTTTGCCTAAGAATAGAGATGAGTAACTGAGGAGACATTTACTAACTGTTTGCTAACAGTAAGTCACAAAGTCCAAATATTGCGTGTCTGTTAAGTATAATTTCCTGAAACTGGTGAGTAAACTTTTACAGAAATTAGCACAGTGTTATAAATTTAGCACATATAAGGAAAAGCAGATGGTACTGCTGTGATTGGACATGTCATTGGAGTATTCCGGAGCATGCCAAGTCTTTAATCTATTACTATTTGCATATACTACCACATTACTCAGTTTTCAGTAGACTAGAACAACATGTGCTCTGCACAAACAACAACTCTTTTTTTCTGAGCTTTAAACTTAGAATAAAAATGAAATTCCATTTACTGGTTTTGCAGCACTCGTGATGACTTTCCAAAGCCTCCAAAAGGTTCATGTTGCACATTCTGGGCAGTCAGAACACAGTCACAGATTGCTACATGGGCCCACGCACTCGGTGATCTTCAGCTTTCTGTGCCTGCCATGGGACAGGCTGTGTGTCATGAACAATAGATCAAATGAGAAACATCATATTTCAAAATGCTTTATGGTACAGGAACCTCTTTGAGCAATTATCAACTCGGTGGATACCCACAAGCAGAAGGTTTTAAATGGAGAAAAAACCAAAATTAAACAAAACAAAACCTGTTTCCTGGCTATTCTTAAAAAATAGAAAAACACCTCTCATTTCAAAGGTGGCCTTGGCAAGGTGCAGTTCCACTTTTATGGCTTGCCTTTTCTTTGGAGGAAGATAATTTAGCTGCAAAGTGCAGAACAGGCCAGAGCAGGTAGGACCTAAGGAAGGAACTGAATTGTGCAAGCAGAAGGTATAGGCCACATATAAGGAAAACAGTGAGGATGACAGCATCAAAGAGGAGGTAGGCAAAAACAGGTCTGGGAATTAGTGAGGCAAAATGTGTGATAGGAAAAAAGTTTAAAAGGAGTTAAGAAGAGAAGAGACAGTTGCAGAAATAAGGCGACAGGGAAGCAAAAAACCCAGAGTAGGTATCAACTTGCCTGTGTTTCACATTAGGGGTTCTAAGACCCCATTCATGTCTCCAGCTCAGAGGACAACAAATCAGTTTAATGCCCACCCATTGTAACTGCACACCGTGTGTGATATCCTACTGTGCAGTGCTTAGGTTGTCACCTAACACCTCATCTTGTCTGAACCGGGCAGAATGTTCCTGCCCGGCGCTCATGAGGCTCTTGGATGTTCTGTGAAGTAGAAACCTGTGCTGCAAGGTCTCCCTTTCTCTTGGGGGCTCCTGCTTTGTTTTATTCTTTGGTTTATTTGCATATTTTCTGAATACAATCCTTCCCCTGGTGTCATCCCTTCTCAAAAGTGGAACCTCAAGGTCAGGAGGTTGTAGGCAGTCACAGAGAGTCCTGACCTCTTCCATGTACCTAATGACAGGCTCCTCCAGAGCCCTGGCACTGCAAACACTGGTTTAGAATTACTCAAGGACATAAAGGATAAAATATACAACATGCACGTCTCAGGAAGGCTGCTGGCATAGCAACCCTTTATTTTTGTGTTACTCTTGTGCACTCTCTTTTAGATAAATTGATTGGGCATTTTTTCTCCTGTTTTCCTTGATATTCTTGAACAAATTCACATAAGCATCTGAGATTTTCTCCCAAGAGTATCTTTTCCAGTGGTATAGCCATGCTTCCACATTTCATCTGTCTGTACCTCTCAGTACTGACTTTTCTCATACGCAGTTAAATCTCTTGTTTCAGGTTATCCTTTTATCAGTTTTGCCAAGTAATAAAAGGCCATCACCAGGAGATCTGTTGCTTAGCTACTGGCCTGGGCAGATGGTCGTCCTGGAGAAATGCCAGCACCCCACCAAAGAGCCTGTTTATGGGCAGAGAGGATTGAGGGGGTTTAATGACCCTTTCCCATGTGTTCTGTATTCTTGCTCCTCAGGACTACTGCTGGGGAAAAGCTAGCATAAAAGTTAGCATTTTGAGAAGTGATTAAAAATTAATAATTAATAAATGCTCTGGAGAGTGCTCTTAATCTTAAAATGGAATAAAAACATTCTCACTAGGTGAACTTGCCACTAACTAATGCCTTCAGGGAATACATTAGAGGACTAGATTAAGTAGATGTCCACATCTATATGTAGGTACATATATCTCTGTGGATGGGTGCAGGCAGACTGTGTGAGTCTGTACACTCTTGTGTTGGTGTGTGTGTGTGTAATACAGTAAAAGAAAAACTATCAAACCCATTTTCAATGAAATATTATTTAATTTCCACTGTATGCATACTTCCAATGACTTTGTAGAATTTGTGGATTTATTACTTATCAGATGAGAAAAAACCACCCCAACAATTCCATGTAGAGATTGCACTGTCAAGTTGCTATAGCATCGAGTGTCATCGATTTTTACCTCATGATGAATGTTTATTTTCCTGAGAGTAAATAATATCAGAATTTTATAGAGCAACCCTCATAGAAGCAAATAAAAATGAAAATATAGAAGTCTATCTATATAGTAAATTTCTAATACATTCAAACAGTCAAGATGTTTCTAAGATGCAAAATTTAATTTTGGAAACAAGTGTGAAGGGCAGATAGCTGGCAAATATTTTGTTTAACCCACTAATGCTTTGGACCTATGTAAGAATAGCTAGAGAAATCCAGATTGAGATCTTGACTAACAATGAGAATTAAATGATATGGAAAGCCAGAAAGGGTAACTTGGGTAATAGAAGATAAGAAAATAAAATCAACCCCAAAATATTATTTATTGAAAGCCCAGTATTAAGAACTGATAAATGGAAAACAAAGGCTTGTCCCCTCAGGAAAAAAAACCACCCAAAACAGTGAAACAAACAACCTCCCTCCCCACAGCCTCCCCCCACCAAATTTATGAAATTTGCATGTGAACACTTAAAGATTATTCAAATTTTCTTGACTATTTTTAGCTACGTAATTTAAATTATTAATGTAATTTGCAATATTTAATTCATTTTGTTCAGTATTTGCATAAATTAAGTGCATGAATGTCTGAGAAAGCCCTGGTAAACTCTGTCTGCATTTGCTGGGGTTTGTTCTGGGTGTTTGTTGTAGAAAATGGCTTGAAGGAGAGAATCCACCACCAGAGAGGCAAAAAGCCTTTTCCTTATCCTTCCCTTTGCCGTCACCTTCCTCTGCCCCTTCCTAGCACCAAGCAGGAAACCTCAGCAAGGTGTACGGATGCCACAGGTCCCAGCACTTCATCTCCATCCCTGGCCCAGGCAGGGAGGGCAGTGCCCCCAGGGTGGGCTGCAGATCAGCCCCAAGGAGTGGGGGAGCTGAGACAATCAAAACCCAAGCCATAGAACATCCCCAGCAATATATTGTTCTAGAGGGTAATCTGCATTACTCCAATCATGAGTGCTGTTTATGGGCTCTGTATGGCCTTTTTTTTTTTTAATTTTGACTGACTGACTAGTGAGGTACTCTGAGATGGCCCAGCCAGGGCACAGGAATGGTCTAACAAAATCTCCTAGGATAATTACAGTTAAGGCAGAGGCCATTGGGAATTTTCACAAAGGTGTGATAAAAATCATCTTCCCCAAAGTATTTAAATCTGCTTTGAGAAAAGGACCAGAGAACCTGATATGAAAAATCCTGTGGAGAAGGGTGCTCAGATATTCCTGCCTGTGACTGGGGTATTGGAGCTCGGGTGCCCCACACGTTGTGGTGGCAGCTCCCCCAAGCCTGGGGACACCGTGTGCCCTTGTCCTGTGATGTTGGCCCTGCAGCAGGTTTCAGGGAGGGACAGCACTGACGTCTGAGGCTCAGGCTTGAACACTGCTGAAAGGAGGCAGGTGAGAGTCTGCCCATCTCTCCTGAGGCAGACATCTTGCAGAAAGCAAGAGAGAATGGAGTAAGTGAGTTTTAGGTACCTTTCCATTGGTGTTTTAGGTTTTTGATCTTCTAAAAATTTAACAAATGCAGTCTTGCTTTAAATTGTTTAGTTTGATGTGCCCATTAACAGCTGTTTCCTGTTCTAGCTGAAATAGTCACGTGTTTAAACACCAGCTTTGCATTTTACACAGCCCTGCATGCAGACAGAATGAGCAGAAGTCAGTTGCCCTTTATCCAACAGATTTCTGGTCAGAGCAGATTATCCTTCAAATCTAGGTCACTAACATGTATTTGTCTGATGTAAAACAGAATAATGTGCCATTCCCACTGATATACTGGCCAACCTCTTCTTTCTTTGGAGAGAGACTGGCAGAAGTTACCCAAGAGCAATTAAGTCTCCAGACTTTACTGTCCCGAGAGAATTTAATATCCAGTCAAATTATACCTGTAAGACTTGCAGATCATCATATTGGGGTATTTTAAGGCATTACTTTCATTTAAAATAAAGGGAAACCAAGAAATAAGGACTGTGTCAGGAATCAATATCCTGGTTTAATAGGAGGAATGACTCTCTATCATAACATTTATGATGCTTTGCAAAACAGTAGTTCATCGGGTTCTCCCTCCCCCAAAATGAAAACATTCATTATATGATATATAAAACTTGAAATTGAATAAGAAATTTTCATTAATTCTGTTTGCAAAATTTAGAGACAAAAGCCTTGCTTTACTAAAGAAAAAGGATTTTTTTTTTTTACAAACCAGTCATCCTTACCAACTGTATAATCTTCATTATTAAAGTAATTCTTGAAAAATTTAGATTCTACTTAAAGATATTTCAAGCCAGGAAAATATTTTTGCTCACAACATGTTTAAATTATGTTACTCTTTCAGTTGGATAATGTTCAATTCCTACTTGAAAAGGGCGAAGCCGCATTAACTACCATTTCATTATTGCATTAACAACAGTTCACTTGCTGTTCTTACAGACTGAGTAAGTAAATCACTCATGCTTCAGAGATTTTTCTGCTGTTTATTGGAGACAGGACATACTACTAAACACACCTTTTCAAAACAAATCTAAATTTGTCCATTGGAAACCCTTACCAAAGAAAACAATGACCGATTTCTCTTCCATTAATTAAAATGTCTATTTATAATATCAGGTCTGTTTTACTTAGATTCCATAAGGCATGAGGGTTCAAATGAGAGCAAAAGCAAACCTCAGTGAGCAGGAGAATTGCTGTTAAGAGAGTTAGAAATGGGGTGAATGCCATTGTCACATGCAGAATGATGGGTCCTGATGGAGTGTCATCTTGCAGTAGGATTGGTCAGAGACTGTTTATGTTTTTGATTAAATGTCTTGGTAAATATTTAGGAAAAACAATATTAAAACAAAATCCTGGGAAGTATTTGGTCTATACTTTGGGCAGGATTGAGGTGAGAAGGTGACAATTTTACATCACCTTCTGCTCCTCTGAAGTCTGGATTAAGGAGAAGTGGGAATGACATCTGACATAGGTGAGCAGAGATCAGAGCTTTTCAGGCTGTAAGAAATCAGAAAAGCTTGTTAGTATCCTGTAATATCATCTTCTAAACACAGCTTTTCTAAGATGAGGGGATCACATCTATTTTCTTCTTGCTTAAAAAAGGCTTTTATTATCCTTGCTGCTCTTCGTTGTGTTTTATCTACTTCCGCTATGTCTTCACTAGGCTTGAGTGACCAGAAATACTTCTTGTGTCCAAAAACTGATTGCCCTGTGAGTAGATAAAATGGCAGAATGGCATTTACTGTTTTGTTTGCCCATTGCCTGACTGCTGCTTAGCAGAAGACTAATGTTGTCAGAATCATATGTGTGGTAATTTCCCAAACTCCCACATGGGAAGAAAACTCAAAACCATTTTGAGCCCACTACCTTCTCTGTGCAATTAGGGTTATCTTCTGCAATGCTTTACCTTGCACTTACAAACCCTGTATTTCATTTACTGCCGTTTTGTTACGTAGTCACTCAGCTTTTAGAATCCTTCTGAAAAGCCTGGCTTAGCTTTGTCTGCTTTGAATATCCTGTTTCACCTGTGTACCTTCCCTTGGGAACCTTTGTCCCAGCTTATCTATAACTCAATTCCTTCTGAGTGGTTCTCACACAGATTCTTAGAGATCCCCTCCAGCGAATCCCCCAGTTATGAAATCGATCTTTTACTCCTAAACTCCATTAGTGCCTTTTAAACAGTTAATTTATGAAAGGACCTTCCCTCTCATCTCCTCACAATTGAATTGAATTGAATTGAATTTTGTAAGAGGCTTCTGTGAGGAACCAAAGGGGATTTGAAAGTCCAAATATGCTTCTCAGCTGAACTATCTTTGTCCACATACTCAATGACTCCTGAGGACTGAAACCGTGTAAGCATGACTGTCTGCAAAACCACATCATGAATTATGTAAAGTACTGAGGGATGGGAGGTGTCTCAAAGTCATAAAGATGATTTAAGAATGAAATCTCCAAAGATATTTTGGTGTCCATTCCCTAATCATTCCATTTTGCATTCAAGTCTGAATTGATTCTGTGTTTCTAACTTTGTGCTTATGAATACCAAAAGGAAAATTTCTCTGATGTTCTCTATCCTATACCTAAAATTAATCGTCTGTGTCCTTGAAATTTAATTAAACCAGATAGTCTTTTAAATAGTTTTTCCACCATATGTTGGAAAAAGAGTAGCAAAATTAAAAGAATAAATCACATCAGAGAGTAAATTAAATACACTGTTTGAAGCCACCCTCTTTCTCATTTTCCTCATTGTTAAAACTGAGTCAATGCTGACAATAAGCATTTAAAAGTGGTGAGGACAAAGCACTTCAAAATGCATTGTACAGAAAGCTGTGCATGGAAAAAATTGAATGGGCTAGATTTTCTGAAGTGTTTTCCCATTTCTGATTGCTTTGGTGTGAAACTAGTAGTATGAAATACATTCTAGACCTGATGGAGTAGAAATAAAAGCTTTACAAAAATGGAAGATGAAAAGTGAAAACCATTTCAGAACTATTACTCCCATTTATATGTTGCTTACTGTAAGGCTAAGTCAAGAGACTTTAATGCCATCACTTTTTAAAGCACAAAAAAATCACTAAATTCATAAAGGGTAATTAAAAAATGAAGAAAATATGTAATTCTTGTTTGATTAAAATTGTTTAAAACCAGTAACTAAGCCGGTTCATTATGACATCGCAAGACAATACACATAAATTTATGTTGTTGAAAAAGCATCTATAGAAAGTATTTGCTCAAATCTCAGGAAATATAATTAGTTTTCAATGGATAAGTCCTCTAAAATACTCAGGGTGTGGACATCTGAAAGAAAACTATCAAAAGAACACTTTCATCTTGCTATTTATTTCTTTTCTGTTTCTCATCCTAGCTTATGACCCTTTTCCCTATGCCTTAATCAAGAACAGATGGAGTTGTGACTCCATACTGTATAACACTTAACTTCACATCCCTTTAGAAGGATAAATTAATAACTTCAATGGCAGTGGATTCTGCCACTCCAGTTGATGTCCAATGACTTCCAGCTGCTCTTTGATTTTGGTTTTAAAATCTGTAAACACATAAATAGTCTGGGATTTATGCAAGTGGGATCTTGTCCAGTTAAAAATTAATAAGTTTCAAGTGTAGTCTGATTAAAATAATAATGAAGATGTTTGAAAAAGTCATTTGGACTATTTTATCAGTGACTAAGCTAGTGAACAGGTTGAATGCTGTCAGTGGATGAGTGTCCATGGTAGGTATGTCAGATGGTATGAACTGAATATAACCTTGAGCATGAAGAGTGACTCTACAACCCATCCCGTTGGTACCCAAGGTAAGTCACTCTGTAGTTCACCAACCCCCTAGGTTAAAGGAAGACATATCCACTACTTGAGGGAAAGCACTTGAGGTCAGTTCTTCATCTCACATTTTGAAATATAATTTAAAAAAAGGTTCTTTATCAAAGTGTATAAATTTGTTTTTCTTTCTCTGTGACTATTCCCCCAGGTCCTTTATATGTGACAGGATGTTGGAAGATTACCGAAATGTCAAATTGTAGTTTTGTCGTAAGATTATGGTGGTTTAGAGACAGATTTTTTTAACTACATGCATAATGCTAAAGTAAATCAGATGGGGGATTTTATTGTTCCTGAGGCCAGATATCACCACATCTCATGATGCCAGCATGTAGCATCAGTCCCCAGTGGAGCAGGTTTGTCTGGGAGAAAAGTTTTTGGTATGATCCACCCCAGAGTGGATCAACCCACAAGCAGGATGCACAATGAACTTCAAACATGTGGGCTGATTCCTCAGCTCCCCTCAGCAGCATGGAGGAAGCCTTTCTGTCCCCTCTGCTTCATTTTGGGTGGAACCAGTTCAGGGGCTCAGAGGGCCAAAAGGACACGAGCCCACTTCTGCAGTCTCCTGGGAAAAGCATCCTCTTAGCACAGACATGTGGGTCTTGATATCTCCAGGGTTTCATTGTTAACTTTCAACACTGTTGGCCAGTTTCATTGGAAAGGGTGGGGATCTCACCACCCTGAGGTCTTCCAGGTGATGTCTGGTCAGGTGGGAGAGCCCTGGTGGGGTCAGGTCTTGCCCGTGAGACCTGGCAGTGCTCAGAGTGCAGGCACATGCCAGACTGCAAAGCCCCTTCAGCTCTTGGGGAATTTTACTGTTAAAAATCCCATGGTGGTGATGGAGCTGTGGCATCTCCAGGGCGGGAGGTGGGGTTGTAAGTACTCTGGCTTTCTTTGCTTCTAGTGGCACTTAAATGATCCCAACAGCTACAGCTTAGGTGTCTCTAGTGCTGTGTTTGTGTAAATGCATAATATCAGACAGTAACAAGTGGAAATAGCCACACAATGCTATTCTCTTAATCGATTATTTAGCCTTTGAAAAAGGTTTTTCTGATAAAGGTTAAAAAAATCCCTACATAAACACATCTTTTTTTTGCAACCAGCAACCAGCAACCAGCTCCATGTTGGGAAAACAGTAATAAACTGATCCAGAGATTTATCAGGGAGAAGGAGATTAAAATCTGCTCAAGCAGGGAGGGAAACTGAGCTTGTATCACTCATACCCCAGGTGAATGCTGTACCTCTTGTACCCAGGGTAAATCACATATACTGCAGTCCTAAATAAAAAGTAACATGGGGACTGGACACGCTTCCCTCTGGCTTTTGTGAGAAAGAATGGGCACAGACAAGTGTCTGGGTGGGAAAAGCAGGGCTCTAAATCCCGTTGGGACATAAGTGGCTCCTTACAGTTAAAGGTAGGGTGCTGAATGCCTAAAATAATTTGATTTAAACACCCCTGTCCTTAATCTCAGATGACTTCCCACTCAAGTTGCCACAGTGTAAGCTCAAAAGGAAGGCTGTGACATTGAAGATGAATTTCTCAGCCCCATGTGACAAAGCTGTGACCCACCAGGGATCAGTGGAAGTCAGGACTCTCCAAGCTTGTGTTGAGCTCAGTACTTTTTATTCTTCCCACAGATCTCTCAGGAGCAACAGAAATTAAATTTTTTAAAAATGAATGAAGTACATATGGCAACACAGCTGCTGAAAATCTGTTACCCTTTTTAATCACCTCTCATGTCCTGGGCATGTATTTTATCCTTCAAACTCATTAAAATGAAAAACACTGAGAGGAAGGCATCTTCCTGTATTATTGGGGGACTTGGTAGTGTTATTAAGTCATTAAGTCATGCAAGAGAAGCCTTGCCTAATAAAGCTATCCAGAACTTAGGTCTCAGTGCGTTCATCTTTAAAATACTTTGCATACTTATAATCACTAGGACAAGCAGAGTTTTCACAGAGATACTGCAAACTGCAAATAAATAAAATTGAAAAAGGAGAGGACCGTTCTTCTTTTTCTTAATGATGGTGAACTTTTGAAGTGAAAAGGTTGTAAGCCCTGGATAAGTGCTCAAACAGCCTTGCAATGACGCAGTTTCCCACCTGCTTATGGGTACACTGTGGAATAGTCCTTCAGGCTGCAGTGACAGGGCCTCCAACGCACTGTTTACTGCCTGCCCTCCTTCCATAAACATTCAATGCCATAAGCAGTCAGAGTGACTATTTCTCACTTGGTAGCCTTGAATCACACTACTGGTTATTCACCTTTGCATGTCAGCTCCAAGGTAAGGAGAGCAAGTTGGGTGATATATTTAATTCCAATGCTGTAGCTGGGGAGAGAGAAAAGTGCAATTATTGAAAGAGGTTCTTCTGTGAAGGAGCAGTGATTTACATCCTGAATAGGTGCGAATTATCCTCCCTTCCCACCCCCAAGTTCAGCCAATATACTCGTTATTCAATATCATGCTGCTGTGATGCCTTTTTTTCTTGGAGATTTTGATGCTCTGTTAAGTTCAGAAGGCTGTGGTTTAGTAAGAGATATGAGGGAGCATTTCTCATGAGGGATTGGGCTCCTTGTCAGCCCAAGAAGTGGTCATTTTCAGTCAACAGTGAAGCATCTGTCGGTCAAAGAAAAGGTCTTTAACTAGAACAAGCTCCTGAACTTACAATTCATCCCTGCTGGAATGAAAAAGAATTGAGCTGCTTTGTCTGTTGGTTTTGAATCCTTCATGGAGAGCTGCCAGCGACTGTTAACTTGTGTATTATTGTGCTATCCGGCAGGAGAATCATCAGGCAGAATTTACCAGCACAGTCACAAGCCTTTCATCACACAGTTATTACAGTGATAAAGTTCAGTGGTAGTTACTCACCTCTCCAAAAACAAATATCACCCACTCAGACAAGAGAGAAATGGATTTCTGCAGGGTGCTGCTACATTAGCTCGTGCTACTGCACCTGGCTCCCAGCTCCCACTAAATCCTAGTGCCCAGTGCACTTTGAAGTACGGATTGTCAGAGCACTCCCGTCAGCAAGGAGGGACCAGGATCTACCCTTGTTTCGTAGGTTTGAGATGGAGCTGTGAGGCTGCTGCTATTCCACTGAGCAATGGAAACACATTGCCAGGAACTTGGGCCCCTGGATCTCGGGGTCATTCAATTCAGCCTGGCCGGAGCAGACACCCTGCTACCAACATGAGTGTGTTTCCTCCCCACAGAAAGCTCAAGGAGAGCAATGGTGAACCTGTGGAATCAAATCTCTTCCCTATGGGGCTGGGATACAGCTTGCTGATCAGGGCGCTTGATTTAGACATAGCTAGAAAAATTAAAGCTCAGATTTACACACACTGGAAGTCACCTGATTTCCACATATTTTTATGTGGGTTTTAACTTCTTGTTTGTCTTTAAAACCCAGAATTTGTACCGTTGCTTAACCAGGTAATCTGCTGAGGTACTTAGCAGGGGTGCACCTCAGCTACTCAACTACATGGCATGCTCGATAGACAGGTGATTGTGTGTCTTATTTGTCTTCTTTATCCTCCAGGAAGACGAAGTTGCTCGCGACAGTCGATTCAATTTCAGTGGCTATGGCATGGGCCACTGCCTCCAAGTCAAAGATGGCACAGCAGTCAAGGCTACGCCACCCAACCCACCCCCGGCACCACCAAAGGACTCAGAGTCCATCAAAAAGAAGTTTGTTGACCGTGCAAAAAGGATTGATACAATATCCCGTGCTGCGTTCCCACTCGCCTTCCTCATTTTCAACATCTTTTACTGGATTACATACAAAATTATACGGCATGAGGACATTCACAAGAAATAGGCAACTCTGGTTTGCCAGGACTTCTTAGCCAAAGTGATCCACATGTAAATAAACAGTGAAATGTCTTTCTGTCATATGGACTAAGGATTTCTTACCCACTCCCCAAGAACACTGGAGAAAAAAATAGCAAAGAGGAAAAGAAGTGTAGAAGGAAAAGTGATTCCATGACAAAATATGCTGTGAGACCAGTCAAGAGGCTCCCCCTATGTACTCCTAGCGTGTTCTTCCAGATTCAGCATTGATCAGACATCTATAATTGGGGCCACATTTTGCCCAGCTTTATCACCAAGATATTACCTTTCAGAACAAAAGAGAATCAGAAATCAAACAATTCTCCTAAAACATCTATCAAGAGACTGTGGTGGCTACAGTACAGTGAGTTGTAAGAGGACCAAAATTTTTCAGGATAATGTTGCCTTTCTATTTGAAACAAGTCTACTGAGCTACATTCCATGACCATGTCTGTAGGTAGTGGTTTCACCAAGGAGTCCTTTTGTGGGTTGTAAATTCTTTCTACTGATAGGGGAGAGGGAAAAAAAAAGAAAAAAAAAAAGATTTGTACTTTACTATCCTTGTGGGTGTGCATTTTAATATTATCTTGCTTTACTAGAATTGTAATTTTGGGGTTGAACTCGTGTGTCGTGTGATTTATTTGATAGTTGACACTCCAAAACCAGTGAAACTGCCCGGTTTATTTCTGTTGGGAGACAGTGCACTTACTTCATTTTATTTCTGCTGATTTTACATGCAACTTGAGGTGCCAAACTGTATTTTACCTATTGTGCTACCCTGTACCACACTACTTAGTAAGAACTTGTTTCCTCAGAGGTGTAGCTCAGTTTAGCATTGAGTTTCTATTACCGCTCTCATTGTAGCTGCAGTCAATAGCTCTATAGGTAAACACAACTTGTTTACAGACCTCTAATTTATATCTTTACTCAAAGTGGCTATCATTTTAAATATCATTAATTAACCTAAGAATTTTAAAACTGTACTGTGATTTTCAGGACCTGTTACCTTTTGGTGCCGGATCTGCGTTATTCAAATCCTTGCTACGTGTTTTAAAGTAGAAAAATTAAAAAAGTTTAAAAAAAAAGAAGAAAAAAAAAAAGATGGTATTTTTGCTTACATGGAAGAAGACAACCTGTAACATAAGATGAGTAAAACATTAAAATTTTACACTTGCTGTAAAAGGGTTTATTAAAAAAAGGTATTTGTTCAATTTCAATAAAGCTAAATGTGGTACTAACATTTCTTCACTCTTTTCTTCATTTGCAGCAGCAGCAGCAGCAGCAGGGCTGTTCGTGCCAGAGCCCAGCTTTTCCACTGCTCTGTCAGCAGAAAGAGGGTGAAAAGCAGCCTTCTGCTGACCTGACTCAGCACGCCAAATTTTGCTATCTATTCTGCAGCAAAGGGACTATTGCAGCCCCTGGGAGTACGTCAAAGACTGTGTCAGAAGTGTGGCTAGGACATGATGGGAGCGTTTGCAGAACATTTGTATGTGCTGAGCCAGGCCTGGGGGAGGAGGGACACTGCTCCCCTCTCACAGCATCCCTGCACAGCAAGAAATACAGCCCAGCTTCACATGTACTGTGCCTGTCTTGAGGGTACCCTGAACTTTCTTCTGACTTTCTTACAGCTTCACCACTTTGGTGAGCTGAAGGAGATGCTGAGCTGGCCTATGCCAGGTGCCTCTTGTAGACATGGGAATGACCAATAGTTTAAAAGCAAATTAAAAACTGCATTCAGTTTTCTGTCCTTCCCTTGGGAGGCCCAAATACACACCCTGTAGCTGCCCAGTACAGACATTTTTCCCACTCTCCTAATGAGATGTGGTACTGAGACATACTGAACCTTCAGGACCTCTCACTCTGCTTTCACTCCTGGACAGGCTTCTGCTGAGAGGAAACAGGTTCCACAGCCTGCCTGAGCCTGTATTTGTGTGTCTGTGTTCCCATCTCTCTCCACACGGCTGTCTGTAACTACCAGGCCTTGTTCCTCCCCCGGAGAGGGGAGGGAATCTAGAGATCGTGACACCTCTGATTCCTGAACAATAAATTAGTGGCAAAAAGCCAGTCGTGCATTTTATCTCCCCATATCCTCCTCAGCTCTGTAGACTCTTCTGTTGTTTACACTTCTGGTGGAACTGACAACATCACCTGCATCTCATTGAGACCGTGAGTTCAGATGGGACTGACAGTCCCAGGAAGGGGAACCAGTGAGAACTCAAAACAACTGTCCAAACTATTCTGCTTTGAAAAACAAGCTTCTCATAGGATTCAAGTATCATAATATTTTCAGTTTTTATAGGACCAGATTTTCTTTCATTCATTTTTAAAGTGGAACAGTATTTGATTATGGATAATGTAGCAGAGGAAAACCCCAGCACAATCCTAGTACCATGAACTGTGGCAGGGTGAGGACACCCAGCCGTAAACCATATTTGTATGGGAAGTTAGGAGTCTTCACTGGTATGTAAACATTCAGAGCTCACTTTTACTAACCCCTTGTTCCAAAAACTCTGCTTCAAATGAAGGTGTAATGCCAGGATTAAGGTTAATCCTCAGTGCCCAGGTGTGTTGCTGATGAATGTCAGAGCCCACTGCTCACAGCTGCCCCAAATGACTGCAGACCACTGCAACAGGAATACAAACCTACTCTCTACTCTAGCTGATGGATGTCTTCATTTCCCTTTCTGTGGTGAGGCTCGTGTGCCTCGAGCATCCACACCACAAATTCAACAAATTCACTCTTTGCAGTGCTTGGCTATTAGCATTTAGTAAATAGTTTACTAAAATGTGTTGCTGATCAGAATTGAGCTTTGCTGACAGTATCCATGGGAAGACTGCTCTGCTGTTGTCTTCTGTCGAAACTTTGGTCCAGTCATCAGAATAATCTGTGCACAAAATTTGAATAGGTCTCTCACTCTCTCTTTGGAAGACAGAATTTATGGCTGCATGGCAATTAGTCATTTACTCATGAATATTGAAATTATCTAATTAAATTTTGGAAACAAAAAATGCATGCAAATGGACAAGGCCCACCAAGCACGGCGATTAGGAATGGCCACATGATACAGAAAAGTTGTCACATGCTGTCTAGTGGCCTGTGAACCCTCTGACACAGAAATGGTTTGATACTGGCCATCTCTTAAAGAACCTTCTCTCAAAGAACATGACTGGCACCAGAAACTGGTTGAGAAACTGCCTGCAGATATAACATCAAATAACAAGGATAGCAGGACTTACAGAAGGACACAACTTTCCTGAACAAATTCTCAGTAGGGTTAACAGAGAAAAAAGACTCAAAAAATGGTCATCTTGCTCTCAAGGAAGCAGCAGACTTAAATAGTGAAGCAGTTTCATTTCAAGACACCACTGCAAGAGAAAAAAGAATGGCTTAGAAAATAACTCCCAGACAAATAGCCTTTGTGAAACAAGAGAGTCAGCAGGATGGAAGGAAAGAGACCTGGGATTAATTCTGAAGAGCTTCCACATATATTGGAAAGCCTGCATGCTACAATTCTAGCTGGTAAAATGAAATTAAGCCCTAGCACATTTAAACTACTTGCATGTAGCTATAAAACAATTATGATGACTTCTAATTTACCAAGAAATCTTAAAAAATTGTAAGCACATCTTTAAAGGATGCAACATCAGGTCAGGTCATTGGCATTCTGTTGTTACAGGTTGGACCTGAGTGGTTCAGTACTCAAAAGGAAATGTTTGGCCATTTTTCACCAGATAGATGCTGTCAGGTGCTATGATAAAGCCTTATTGATAAAAGATATCTTTAAAAAAAAACCTTATTATATTAGAGGGAAAGTGAAAAATAAAAAAAGGTGCAATATGAAATGAGACATCTCTCTTTGTTACTCTTTCCTGTTTTTTTCCTCTCCATATTTCTATGAGTGGCAGAGCCATCCCTTGTGATGTACTGAATCAAAGGTGGTGTAGCAATAGAGGCTTTTGGAGTATCCAATATCAGATACCAGCAGTTCATATCTGCTGGAGGACAACTCCAGGATATGCAATGACTCTGGGGTTAGATTTTTTCATGTGCTGCAGAGGTGAGGAGTAAGAGTAAACCTCCTCCACAGACATTGAAATTTTCTCGACTTAGATTCCTTTTTTCCCAGCATGAGATCTTGAAAGCAATAGGAAAGAGCTGATGGAAAAATAATGTTTGTCTACTGCAGGCTGAACTGCTACAGCTCTTCATCTTTATGCAAACCTGCCTGACATCGGTGGCACAGGAGCTGCTGCAAAAACATGAGGCACCAGCCAAAGCTTACAGCCTTTTATAGTTTATGTTACTGAAATTATTGTGAAGGAGTCTGAACTAGTCTTTGAGATTATAGTCATGGGCATTTCCTGGGAAGAGCTTTCATTGGACTGAATTGGTGTCTGCCTCAGCAACAGGATGCTGCATCTGCACCTGGAAGTTGCATTTTGTGAACTTACTCAAAAGATCTGACTCAGTCCAACAGTGGCATTTCTGTATTTGGAAACATACTCTAAATACATGAAGAAATATATTTAATGTGTGGTTTTAAAAAGCATATGCACAGCTTTCTAATTCATTTAAAATTAGAACACAGCAACGAACAAATAAACAAAATCCTTGTACAAAGATGAGCTTGATATTACACAAAGTAGTATGAAAATAATTTTATTTACTATATTCATTTTCATTATCTATAATGTAGTATCTGTAGAAAATTATCTTCTGCCAGACTTTGGAAGTAATTTATTCTAATGATTTTTGCATAGAAGTTTGTGTCTTACAATGTTTTGGAAAACTAGAAAACCAAAATCAAGGCTGCCTACAGAAACTTCTGCCTGGGAACATACTCTAAGCAAGAACATGTTTTGTCCGTAAGTGCCCCTCACAGACTTTACGTTAAAAATTAATCTTCTCTAGTTTAAGAGGAAGATAAAAAGAAGATATTTTTGCCATTTGAAGATACATTTCCTAATTTTGCAAGGCAATTGTGAAATATCATCACATTTAGGGCTTAGCTGCAGAGCAAGAGAAGCTTCACCAGTTCCAGACAAACTCATCCATCCAATTTACTTCCAAATCCAATGCAGTGCTTACTGAAAGCAGAAGGAAAAAAATCTTCAATAGCTTCTAGATCAGTTCCTAATAAAGGATCGGTTTCCAACACTAAGCACTGGAAATAATCTGAGAGGGAAAATATTCAGAGTGGATTAGCTCTCTTCATCTCAGGAGGAATAGAAGCTTGAGTCAAAATAAGCATCTCAGACAATAATTAGGAAAAATGACTCTGTGAAATACATACACAGAAATGAACATGCTAAATAATTATCTTTGCTGTGGATAAATGCTGTTGAGGCAATATTAGGAAGAAAGTGGTGAATCCTGATCTCATTTTATTTCTGGTAAAAATGGGATTTTACTGGGACAAATTATGTAATATCCTCTCTAGTCATCTGAACAGCTGTACAACTGATTCAAAACCAGCTCCTTCAGGTTATCACAAGGCTTGAATCTGATGTCCAGCAGACTGGGTTCCTGTTGTGGAGATGGTGGACAGTAGCAGCTGGGTGCATCCCTCCTCTTTCCACGGAAAAACAGCAAGATCCCTGAGAGTGCACACAGGCAGTATATTCCATAGCAATGCTTAATGAAAATGCTTTAGACAGAGCAGTTGAAGGGCTCACAGATTTCCACCTTATCTTTGCTTTGGCACGAATCCATTTTCCCCCAGGTGATGAAGAGTGCTACCCTTGACGTCACAGGGTCAGGCCTGTGGCTGGACATGTTTGGAAATCACATATTTATTGCCTGGCTTCCCTGTTTTGCCTTTAGTACAAAAAGAGAAAAGAGCTATGCCAGTGTATGAAACATAAAGTAAATCCAGTGCATTACTGGTATTTGCGTCAGTGCTAAAAACCTTGTGTGAGGATGTGTCCTAGCAGTAGCCAGGACATGGCCTGTTTTTCCCTGACCCGGAAGAATGCAGTGAGGGATCTGAGAGGCACAAGGGCTGGTGCAAGAAGAAAAGGAGCTCAAGGACACAGGCAACGGGGAGGTGTGGGCATGGGATGATCGACACTGACACCTCCTTGGGCTGCTCTGCAAGCCTGGACTGAGGCAGGAGCCTGCTGTGCCCAGCAGTGTCCCCTGGGCAGGACCAGCCAAGGGAAACAAGGAAGGGGGACCCCCAGGGATGGGAAGTGGCCCAGTAACAGCCAAGAGCAGACTCCCAGATCAGACTAACAGGAAGGAGAACTCATCAAAGATGTGTCAAGTCTAAAATACGTATTTACAGAATATCTTCTGTCTCATCTGCTGGGTGCAACCCTATTATAAAAATCCAAATTCTACAGCAAAGGACTTGATTGGGCACCATGCTCCAAACAGGAAATCATAATGTTGCATGTGGAACCAGGGAGAGTCTTTGGCAGGGTTTTCCAGTGAGAAAATGAGAGCACTAATCACTTAATTCACACTGGAGACACTACCTCCTCCTCTCTCTGCATTGTCAGATGGAGATGTTATGAACAGGCATGAGAGTCTGGCAGTGAAGAAGCTGCCACTGTGTGGTTAAAGTTTTCCTCTCAGCCATTGCTTGGAGTTCAAAGGGGACACATGTATGGCTGCATTTGGGGGAGACCAAGGAGGACAGCACGGACAAATGCCTGTGATGAGCTAATTAACCTTTAGATGAGGAGAGTGAACACATTTTTCCTGTAATAAGCTAATGAACTCTATCCTCTGGGAGGGATGAGGGACATAATCAATGAGGCTCCTAACAGGGGTTTGCCAAAGATGCTCTTCAGAGGAGGAGTGAAGAGCAGGGCTGTTACTGAGTCATTAGCTTCAAAAAGAAGAGCTGAAAGGCTTGCCTTCTGCAGGAAAATTGGGTTCCCCTTACATGTGTATTACATTACATATAATAGGGCTCTGAAAGCATATTTTCTGCTTGGAAGGATATCACAATTTTCCACTAATCCATGAAAGAAGCAAAGATAAAAAAAGAAAAGGTATCTTCTTGACAATTTTTCCTTATAGTAGCTCAAGTCAAAACCAAGAGAAACTTTTATGCTGACCTTCGATGTAAGCCAAGCTGTTACAGGTTGATGGTTAAAGTTTCAATATGGGCAGGGTCTCAGCCTACATCTTAGCTGTCTGCTGTTATGGCACATTTACTTCTCACTTTGGAGCCCAGTGACTTTGTTTTCTTGAATTACCACAATGAGAGGTTTCATCGCTGACCCTTCTGGTGCTGCAAGTGCAGTAAGTGAGGTCAAAAATGAGGAATTTGCTAAAGAACATTTAGAATTTGAGTGAAATTTTCCTCTCCTCAGAATCTGTGTGTATAATAGTATTTCAAAGGCCTTTTCAAAAGGACACTGGCAGAGGCTAAAGAGCATTTTAATGTTTCCTTTGATTTATTAACACTAGCTCAGTTTTTAATTTGCAGAAAAGAAGTGCTCCATTAATACCCACAGTAACATTTCACATTAAACATCCTAAATGTGACCTAATCTATTTTTAAAGGAACTAATTCCCATGCATTGGTTGACTTATTCCAGGCATCACCATGGCTGAAAATATGAGGCTTGTTCCTGACATTCAGGAAGGTTTCTTTGAACAGCTGCACTGTTATTCTGACTATAGTTTTCTGTGATAATATCAGTGGGCAGGACTTGTTTTATGGCACTGAGGAAACAAAGGAGGATATTTTAGCATAAAGGAAATTTGCATATTTGCTGCTATAATAGCAGAGAGAATTTCACTGGAAACTGATAGTTTCTGCAAATTTAAAAGCTTGTATTGCATTCACGCACACACATAAAGACACACACACACACAGTCCTTTCACTTTGCTTCCCTTAGTCTTATTACAGTATTTCTTTGACTGATGTCCCTGAAAATTTCATCAGCTACACAGTGCTAGCTAGTGTTGTAGCACAGATAAATATCTACCTTCTTTTTCTCTGACCTAGATGTGGAAAAGGTCCAAAAGTTATCTTTAGCCTGATTAATCTAAGTCTGATCTGCTAATATGCTGCCATGGATTAAACATATATATGTCATCTGAAATAGCTGAGGCACAGCTCAGACATCCTGTAAATGGCAGCACTGGGATGTACCTGCAGTGGGTTTTGCTAAGCAGGCACTCTGCCCAGTGCTCTCTAATAAGGTTTCTGGGTCACATCTGAAGACTTCAGCAGAAAATGTGATTGTCATTACTACTGATGGACATCTTTTCTGCAGCTTCAAATTCGAGCTGATCTTAATAAATCACAAGGGAAAAATGTACTAAAAAGGGAAAACTCTTTAATCTCCCCCGTCTGTGTGGTGCTGGCACAAGAGTCACAAAAATGCAGAAGGACTCCAGCAGCCTGTTTTGCAGCTGGGGAGGGTGTCCATGGCACTGGTGCCTGGGGAAGGAATCCCAACCTCCCAGACATCCCACAGGGCATAGAGGGGCTGCCTTGCAGCAGCAGACAGGGCAGGGGACATCCAGACTACCCTGTCAGCAATGTTCATCCTTGGAGCAGCCCAAGAAGAGGCTACTTTACAAGTGGTTTATTCTCCTCACCACAGCTTGATCAAATTGTCGTTTCAAGGTTGCCCAAGCCCTACTGTTCACACTTCTGTTTTCAGGCTGTGGTTAGGTGACCACATGGTTACACACTGGTGGCTTTTGCAACTGCCTCATGCACATCTCACCTCTGGCCTCTCCCTGCGGGGTCTTCTAGCTGCCCTCCCATTTTCACTAGCTATTCTCCCTTCAGGCTGGACAGAAGTGAGCCAGGTCCTCCGTAAAACAAGAAAGATGGAGAAAAAAACCTACCTGCCAACATCAAACCACTCAGAGAGCTGCTCCCTAGCTCAGCCACACAGGCTTGGGAGGTTCCCTATGAGCTGATGAAAGGGCAAGAGGCTGCAGCATTGTGTGTGCAAAAAAAAAAAGTGTAATTGGAAAGCAAAGGGGAGCAGGTTTAGGAGACACCTCAAGAAGATCAGAGACTTCAACAAAGTGCTAACAGCAAAAGGAGAACTGAAAACATAAGGAGTCCTCTAGGCCATTTCAGTGGTGATATGAGTAAGATAAGCAGATCTCCACCAAGGATATTGTCACCAATTGCTGTTTCTAATGAAAATTGCCTGGCAGATCCCCAGTATCAGCTACTCACTCAGAGGGGCTTTTCTATTATTAGGACAGTCAGCTGGGAGAATGGCCAGGGTTTATATTATCTCCATTACCAGCTAGCTTTGATGGGTACTGCAGAGCATCTATGATTTTTGGAAGTATAACTGCATCCTTTGGACATTACTCCAATGTTCCTCTGTTTCAAGAAGGTCAGCACTGGCCCCTCAAAAGAAAAATTAAAATTCTAGGCTGAAATAAGGAAAACTCAAGGTGTGAATGACCTTAAGAGGCTGCAAAATCTACTTTGGCCTCAAAGGGACTGGCTGAAGATGGAATACTGGGGGTGTGTCCCTTGGAACCTCCTCTGAGTCCTGCCCTGTCTCATAGCAAACTTTTTGTCATGTACAGCATTTTCTCTTTTATGTATCCCCATGAGAAAAAAAAAATCAGTTAATCCACACAAAAACTTACAGCATCTTTACTAACTTTTCCTATTTCATGGGAGTTTACATAAGTGATTATTAAATTTTAAAACAACAAAGTCATTCAGTGAAGAGTTTGCTACAGAAAGCACCGTTCAGCTTTTTGGTGTTGAAAATATACAGGTGTTTTTCCAAGCTATAGAGCATACTTGGTTGAAGAGTTCCTGAAACCCCATTGTTCCTGCCAATTCCTGTAGAACTGTTATTTTCTAAACTACTGCATCCCTGTTCCAGAGTGGTGGCTTATTGGGAGAATTTTTTTTTCTCTTTTTTAATTATATGTTTCCAATTATGATCACTGGGCTTCAAGGACAAAGGATTTTTTTATTATTAAGCTTTTCATGCATCATTGGAGCACCTAAAGAGCTTCCAACAGATTCAGAAAATCAGGCTGCCTGTAGTGAATGAATTCTTCAAAAACAGTGATATTATTAGCTCTTCTGTGTCATTGAACAGACAACCTAAATGCTAAAACCAGAAATTTCATTAAAGATTAAAGAAATATCATTTCACGTTTCACCTGCTCCATTAATATCAAATATGAATTCTATCTTTCATGACACAACTGAAGTGCAGTGTAAGATTTCAGATATACCATTATTTAATCTCTTTCAGAGAAAGAAAAAAATGTTCAAAATCCTTGAAGAGCTGTGTCTGAGCATGACAATATGCTTTGTCTGACCATTTTAAGTCACTAAAGAATATCTTGGCCTTGTGATTTTTCGATAGCTCCTGTTCTTCATGCACCACTTGAAATATGTTAATGGAGACATAACTTTCAGGAAATGCCAAGCACTTATTCTCTGAACGTAAGGCCTCCAAAGACTTCTCTGTTGGAATACCCAAGAAGTGAGGCACTCAAAATCATTAAGTGCTTTCGGAAATCTCAGTCTTGAGTATGATGGTCAAACTACTTTTACCTGGAGCTTTTCCTGGTCATTTACTTGCAGCTCCCTCTTTTACTTTCTTCTCCCAAGGAGTAGTTTCTGGGCAGACTCCTGGCCTTTTCACCAGAGGCCAAACCCCTTGGAGACATGAGTTCTATTTTGTATCTCTACAGTAAGAAGACTGTAGAAGTTGCTTAACAGGAAAAACTGGAAAATATGCCTGTCAGACATTTTTCTAAGAGCAGCATCCTAGCAAAAAAGGCAAGTTCAGAAGGGCATTCCATCATGTTAACATTCCCTATGTACCTTATTGCAGACTATTAAGAAAGGACACCAAAATCTTTCCAGAAAACACATCCCCATTGTTTCTGAATCATTTTCAGCAGAGGCTTTCAGAAGAAAGATTTGAATTTATCAATATTCGAAAGAGTAACTCTCCCATAAGTGGAGTGTAGATCTCAGTTTTGTCCCCTTCCTGGAACTATGCATATATGTATTTGTCACATCAGTTCCATTGTCCTCTAGAAGGAGCCATGGGGTGCTCCACCATGATTCTCCATGTCACCGTTTTTTGCACTTGCCCTGTGTTTTGGACCCCTGCTTTTTCCAGTGCACACACTGGTGTCAGCATAGGGCAGGCCATGGGGCTTTGTACAGGAGAGAGGATGAGCCTCCCCTGGGGGAAAAGGAAACCTCCTGACAGCGCCATCAGGCTTTTGAAATGACCGAGGTTTCACAGCACCCCTCTGGAAAACAGCACAGCCAGGGTTCCTCAGCCAGCCTTTCCCTGCAGATATCCTAATCCTGGCTGTGGTGGAACTGTGCAGCTTTCCAGTCCACGTGCCTGTGCAAGACAATTTTAAGGAAAGAACAGAACTAATAAATGAAATGGGGAAAAGGGCAAAAGCGTGCATTTTTATGACGCTACAGCCCCAGGGCAGCTTTACAGAGACTGAGTTTCTGGAGTGCCAGGAGTGGCTTTTAATCTCCACTGTGCTTTGGGCAAGTGGTTGCCAACCCATGGCTGTGCAGGACCTGAGGGTCTGCTCCTGCTCCTCCTCACCGTGAGCTCATGTCAGATACCGCCAACATCCCCCCTTCTGCTCCGGCCTTCCCCGGGCCAGGGCAGAGCTGAGCTCATGGGGGCTACCCCTGTTTCAGTTTTGGCTTTGCTTCACAAGGGGGTGCAGAGAGGGCTTGGGCACAGGCGATGCAGCCAGCCCGAGCCCCCCGAGCCCCCAGGGGCAGGGGCCGGCTGTCCCCAAGTGCTCCCAGCCGCCTCGGCCACGGCGCTCGCAGTTGCTGGGGCAGCTCAGGCAGCCCTGCCAAACCCGCAGTGACAGGTTATTGGGCTCCTACAAACCATAATGGGATGTTTACTGCTCGCACTGAAGTGCCACATGGGCTGCAAGCTGTTTTCTCTTGGCTGAGAGCTCGGAGGGAGACAACCCCAGCTGTCTGGTGAGCAGGGACTTCTTCCCCGGCTGCCGACCGAGCAGGGCAAGAGCAGGTTTGCTTTTTTGTTTGTAGAAAACTCCTGGCAGAGATGCATCAACTTCATCTCAGCTTCTCACAGAAATATCTTTGCTGCAGGTACGACACGAGGCAAAGATTTACAGAGGAAAACACTCTCAAATGTGCAGCCTTGAAAAACACCCAACCAGATCCCAGCTCCCTGACGTTGCAAGGAGCACAGGGATTTCCCCATGATCCATTTTCCCAGTCTATCCTGAACAGATACAAGCATTCCTCCAGCAGCAAATGACCTCCACAACATTTGCTCCCAGTTGAATTCTCCTGGCTGACCTTCAAATCCTTTTACAAAGATTCCTGACATTCTCACTGCCCTGCCAAAAAGATTGCTGGGATTGGCAAAGGGCTGGCGAGCTGAGCAGACAGAGGAGAGCAAGTGCAGCTGAGCTCCTCAATGATTCCAACTTACTTCTCAACCCACTAATTGCTCAGCAGTGCAAACAAGTGGGAAACAAACAGCTCCTATTGGAGGAGGAGCAAACCTAAATTATTTGGGAAAGAGAATCCCTTCAAGGCCCGCCGTTTTCCTGAGAGAAAGCAATCTGAAGCATTGTAATGGAAAGAAAGCTTCATACTGTGGTTTCTACACTGAAGCTGCCACCATTCAAAAACACGAATTTGAGGTTATTCAGAAATTGTTTCACAATCCCTCAAATAATCTTTTAAATCCTCCTACAAACCTAATATTATCCTTCAAGAATGTATCAGCAAAATATTTTTATTTTATCAGCACTGAAATCTTTTAGGACTAATTTAATCTTCAATAGTACTATAAGAGTCATTAAAGAAAACTGAATTCATATTTTGGTAGTCTGAAAAGTTTACATTAAAAACTTTGGTTTAAAACTTTTTAACCTTCTGGTCTGGTAAGGTTAAGTCATAGGAAACATTATGGATGGGAGCAACCTGTTCAAAATACTTCTCCCAAGGACCTGATTGACTCCCAGGTGTATAAAGCCTCAGGGGGTTGTCTCCTTGGGCAACATGCAGGATCCATTTGAATAATCCCAATTTAAACTGTTATCATTATTTAGGGCCTCTTCTCATGTCAGGGCCTGGGACTCTGTCCTTCTGTACTTGAAAGGTTTGAGGGTGGCAGAGATACTTGCAGGAGTGTCTCTTTTCCTCCTGAGAAGACTCCCCTGTTCTACTGTAGAAGTTAATATTGGGGCATAGAGGAAAAATAAAAGAGACACTGAGGGTAATAAATAGTCAGGAAGGTATAATTTGTGTGTAAGACATTCATGCATAGACATTCATTTCAGGTCAATACCTAATTGACCTCCTTTTAATTCAAAAGGCATCACCCTTGTTGGTATTTCAGTGAGATCCCATGTTGGACAGAACCCAGAAACTCCTTCAAGTTTGCTGTCCTTCGGAGAATGGCTAGAAGGACAAACAGGCTCTCTGAAATGCTGTTGGACTTCTTTGGAGCCACTATCAAAGGACTCTTTTTCATCACTGATCAGCAGACTGAATTCTCTACCACTTGAATCCATATAACCCTCTGTAGATCTGGCCAAATTCAACTTTCTAATTACATTTTCCAAAGCAGAGTAGGCTTAAATCAATAATTAAACAAAAATTACTTAGCACTTTTGATTTACTTTGCATTTTTCAATGTAGACTTACTGAAAGCTGACATAATTTATGGACATCTCCTTCAAGCATGTACAGTCTAAACTATAATTTAAATGAACTGAAAAAAAAAAATTACTTCCATAAGTAGAATCAATATGTCATGAATTGGCATACTGCATTAAGCAGGACAAGTAAATTGGATAGAGCAGTTATACATCCTGCAGTACAAGGTGACTGCTGTGTTCTCCAAACCTCAACATTTGCAGCTTTATGAGTGCTGAAGAGTGGAACAGGTCTGGATGACTCAGTGGTCTGCCTTTATTTTATGAAAAGAAAAAACACCTTTACTTTACCCTGTGGTGTAAGTCTGAGTTGTTCTGAGGGACTTTTTAAAAAAAATCTAATACATTGTTTCTCTCCAGAGAAATATTGAGTTTTCATGGGTTAGGGTGCTTTTCTGTTCACAAATGAATACTTTACCTTTTTCTTGTCTTCACATTCAGAGCAAGTTGCTTCATAGAGATTGGCTCTAATGAGCTTGATAAAGCAATGGCGTAGATTACTCAAATTTTTCACATACTTGTGTATCTTACTGAAAACAATCACTTAGCCATGCCTGAAGAAACTAAATCTCAACTTATCTAACTGATTATCAGTATTCACATTTATTTTGTTATAGTCATAGTCAGGGACAGTTAAATGGTATATGGCCCTCTTAAATTAGGCTGCTTCTTACACCTGTGACAAAATCCGAGGTACTGGCTGTGGTGCACATAGGAGCTAGCTTGAACATAGTGGACAGGTGTGACAGCAATGCACTGAAACCTGTGCTCTGGTAACTTCAAGCTGTCCAAGTCATCTGAGAGCGTGGCTGCCTGGAGAACAGCACGCAGAGGCTGGTGTTGCTGTATCTGCACTGCTGTTGTCACCATGACTGGGCTTGCACCAGTATTGAATTGCTTGAACTTGCCACTAGTATTGAACTAGGGAGGTTAAGCCTGCTTGGATATGCCAGCATATAGAGCAATCACAGCTGTGGCTGCAATTTAAACATAAACTTTTTGGGTTCAGGGGTAGTAATCTATGATGATTTTTCCTCTGAATGATTTGCACACGGATGCTTTCTTGGTCTGGTGTTGACTGCCCGTCTAGACTCATCACTCTGGGCCAGTCCAGACCCCAGGCCCTGTACATCAAGGGATTTCCATTCTTCATTTCTGTCCTTTTACCGGGCAGCAACCAAATTTCACAAAAGCCCAGTGTTAGGTGATGACTGTGAAGTCCACCTGCCACAGAGGGTGCCTGCATGTGTAAAGACAGGAGGGGGAAATCCTGATGAGGGTCCACTGAACAGAAGTCTGCAGGTAGGAGCTGATTTCTGTGAAGAGGCTGTTGGGGTCAGTACACCCCAGTCCTGCTGCACAAGAATAATGTTATTTGAGAGAACAGAACCAGAGGGTGAGAAAAGAGGTGGCTGGAGGTATCTGAAAGCTGTCAGGGGTGTCAACTGGGAGACGTGAACAAATTCTCACTAGCATGTACACCCTATGAGCTAGGATAGCAGCCACAGGGAAGGCTTCATGGAGTCTTGGAGTAGCCTCCAAGTCCTGCTCTTGTATTTATATTTCAGTTTAGAAGATGCTTTTTAAAACATATTTAAAAGAAAGTAATTGGAGACTGTTGTATAACATTCATTTTGGATTGCAGAGATAACCTAAATGCTGGTATTTTCTAACTTCAGAGTGATTGAATTATCACTCTTAAAACACTCTCTTAATATAGTTAGTGAATGAAATTAGATCACAGAGGCTGGCTTAAAACATCACCACAACTTCATCACAAGTGGAGATGCTCAGCTTAATAGCTCCTCATTTCATATCTCTCTATGCATCAGCCCAGCGTGCTTTAATTCAGATTTCCCCCATAATACCCACTGTTGATCCAATCACTTTTCTGAGAGGTAACACTGACATTCTGACAGCAAAAGTAGCAATGTTAATATCTGATCGTTGTCAACAACAGGGAAATGTCACAAGAAAGAGATGAAGGGTGCAAGAAAAAATGCAGTCAGGGGAGGAGGAGAGGTAGAAACAAGATTCCTTTTGCTCCCACTCATTGTGTGCTGTACTTGGCTAAGCAGGTAGAACAAGGAAAAAAAATTAAGAAAGCCTGGAGTCAAAACATCTAGAAGACTGGAGTGGAATGAGAGAGTGAGAACTACAGTCTCCCACCAAGACAGATTTGAGCTTGTCATGCATGGAGCAATCAAGGCTAAGGTGGGCCAGTTCCCATGGCTGATTTGCTCTATCGCTGCATCTGCTAAAACTGAGGTGAATATTTTTGGCAAGCCCCATCTGTGATGAAGACACTTGTCACTAGCAGCTGGATGCATTACTTATAGGACACGGAATAACCAGGGGGCTGAGCAGGTGCCAACCCAAGTACCAGCAGACTCCCATTCACTTCCATGCCAACAGAGTACTTGTTCCTTTACAGAGGATGCTTCAGTAAGGTGTTACATCTTCTCACACACCTCTGGAACCTGCATATGAGCAGGTAGATAAGTGATCTTGCAGGATCTGAGTCACACTGGAAGAAACTTCCCTAGCTCATCTACTTGATCTTTTTTATGCAGTAGCTTGGAGTCCTAAGAAAACGATGCTTAAGAATCACAGCTTTTGAGCTCCCTGGCTAAATGCAATCAAATGTGGTGGTAAGGTCCATGTTTAAAATACTATAAAAGATATCTGAAAACTAAGATCTCAGGGGGAAAAAAAAGAATCTCTTCATCTCCCTGATGAAGAGTTAGGCAGATTTCAGGTATTACACAGACTTGCAACGATTGCTAGCTGAGCAACTGGCATGTATCTTGCCCTCAGAGTGAGTTGTCACAAGGGAGAGAAAGGGAAACTGAACTTGCTGTAAAGCAGGGAAGGTTTATGAGTATAAGGCTTTATTTCTCCTCGCCCGTAGAGTAACTGATTTTTCCTTTCACAGGCTACTGAAGGGTCCTACCAATGGCACCAGTTGAAGATGAAATAATGAAGAAAGAGTCCATCTCAATGCCTTTACAGCAAAGAGGCAATCACTCTAAGTAAGCCCGTGTTGTTCTCCCTAAGCTCTTGAGCACCTGCAATGCCAAGTAAAGAGGCAGTCAGTGCTGATAGCATCTTGGATCTAAGACTTTGACAGAAAATTAAAGGGTTCTGGAGAGGGCTGTCAATAGCTCAGTGGTGCAGGCAGCAGCCCTACTGCATGGACAAGAAAGACATGCAATATCCCAGATCAGCTTTTCTCGTACCAGCAAGAGAGCTGCTTTTACACAGGCATAAATCCACTGCCTTAGGCATTCACAAGTCTTCCTCTTCCCAGATGAAATACACAAAGATGGAGAAAACACAAAGAAGTAAAGTAAAGAAGAGTAACATGAGGGAGACTGACATTACATGGAGTTACATTACCTTCAAATCATGCATTATTTAACCAAGGTGTTTATAGTTAATGTTTTATTTCAAAGAAAGGGAAACAATTTCAGGAATGAGAATACTCATCTGGTGCCTGTAAACAGCCTTAAGTCTACCCTGCAGTGACACCTTGAGGGGAAAACATTAAAAATAAATAACCAGAACGTGCATTTCAAATCAATGCTAAAGAAACAGGAAGCACAAGATCACCTGGATGGACAGCTGCCTGGTCTCCTGGAGCAGCTCATGACAGTGTGGGGCTTTATGGCACCACTCCTGAAGAACAGCTTTCTGTTAAGCTGTACCACCTCTCAGCTTCTCCTGTTCACATCCCATATTTCTACAGTCTCACTTGCCTTTCCCTTTTTCCTCTTCTCCAGAGGAAATACAAGTATCTAATGCTTTTCAGAAAGTGTTTTGGATCAACATTTCATTTTGACATTATTTCTGCAATTAAAAATGATCTTACACAAAAAACTGTTGGGTTTTTTTTTCAGAAGAGGCCATCTCTTATTCCTTGTGTCATAGAATAAATTGCTTAGCCTCCTGGAGAGCAATGGAAGGCCCCAAGGTGACCTGGAGGTGGCTTCCATGTGGGAGCCTGGTCTGGCCTGGCTGATTTGGTTGTGGGGTCAGCCTGGTGGTTGCACCCACAGCAGGGCTAATCTACTCTGGCTCCTCTCCTACTCACCAGCCTTTTCTTTTTCTTGTACACTGAAGATTGGTCATAAATACAAGCCCTTACAGAAGCTTTGTGTAGACATGACCCGAGAATGGCATCAGAAATGTAGGGCTGGAAATGGCCCCCACTTAGGACTGTGTGGCCTCACCTCTGCTGAGGTGAGTGCAGAGGCAAACGTTTTGGGAAATGTCCCCTCTTCTAGCAAACCACAGTGACCAGCCATCTCGGGTGTCAGGGATTGTTGCTTATGAGGAAGAGCAGCTGCAAATGATCACTGCTCCTTCCAAAGGGCATTCATATGGAAATGAATGCTGGTATAAGATTTCCATATGTGTGAGCTGCACCTCTGTGCTGTGTGGTCAAATATCATGTCAGCACTCGAAATTCTTTATAACATCTCCAGCAGGGCTTTGGTTCAGTGAAGTTCGACAAGGGCAGCTGCAGGGTTCTGCACCTGAGGAGGAATAATCCCAGGCACGAGCACAGGCTGGAAAAGCAGCTCTGCAGAGAAGCACCTGGGTGTCCTGGTGGACAATCAGCTGTCCATGAGCCAGCAGTGTGTCTTTGTGGCCAAGAAAGGCAATGGAATCCTGGGGTGCATCAAGAAGAGCATTGCCAGCAGGTCGAGGGAGGTGATCCTGCCCCTCTGCTGTGCCCCTGTGAGAATCACCTGGAGTGCTGTGTCCAGTTCTGGGCTCCTCAGTACAGACACAGAGCTCCTGGAGGGGGTTCAGGGGAGGGCAACAAGGATAATTAAAGGACTGGAGCATTTCTCTTTCAAGGATAGGCTGAGGGAGCTGAACCTGTTCAGACTCTACAAGAGGTGACTGAGAGGGGACTTTGGTGGTGTTGAGCAACAGGACAAGAGGCAACGGGCAGAAACGGATGCACAGGAAGTTCCACCTGAACATGAGCAAGAACGTTTTCATCTGCAGGTGACCAAGCACTGGAACAGGTTGCCTGGAGTGGGTGTGGAGTCTCCCTCCCTGGAGGTATTCAAGAACCTTCTGGATGCAATCCTCTGCCGTGTGCACTGGGATGACCCTGCTCGAGCAGGGAGGAGCCACTGTGGTCCCTTCCAACCTGACCCATTCTGTGACTGTGTCAGAGATCAGGTGACATGGCAGGGTTCAGGGAGCTTGCAGGCTTCATGTTTTGTGAGTAAACACAGCCCATTTGAGTTCAACTTGGGGGAATGGGGAGAGGGAGTGCTTTCGAAATGCTGTTGCCATGTACAAAGCAAGAGATAAGACTATGTGCTTTTGCTAGGGAGATAAAGGGCACAGGCACAAAAAAATTGTATGTTGGTTGTTACGTGCTCTGGCATACTAATATGAATTAATTTTAATTTCTAATCAGTATGTTTAATTTGTAAAGCCTTAGAAAATGCAATTGATGTCATTTGGGAAGGGCACATACTAAGAAAATGAGAGGTTTTGAGTACAAAATTCATTTTAACCCTGCCTATGGAGCTGCTCCTAACCTTCATAATTAAACCATCTCAAATGTAAAAAAAAGAATCTTAAAATTCAATTAAAGTGAAGATTTGTGAGTTCAGTCAAATAACATAGTCAGTACACTGTTTACTGCTGCACGTATGAAATTCTACAAATTAAATGATATTCAAGACAGATGGTGTCACCTCAGCAGTCATATGTGTCCTGCATGTGCTGGCATTAGGGAAACAAGAAACATTTTTTCTAGTCATTGCAAGATTAGTCTCAATTACCATGAAATGAAGCTACCAACAATATCATCAACAACAAAAATGTCAACCTCTTCTTGGTTTGCACTTACAAACCACAGCAAGTGGCTCTGTAAGGAGTTAATCAATAATCACAGACCATTATGGGATTCAGCAGGTCAATGTGCTGCTGACAGCCCTCTCTAGGAAATCCCACAGGTGTGGAACAAGAACATCAGGCACTGCTCCTGCCTTTTGCACACCAGTGCCCTTCACTGGTCAGCAAATCAGGCCCCAGAGAAAATGAAAGTAGGGTATTTGATTTCACCCCAAAATACCCTTCCCTTGGCATGGGTGATGCACAAGCTCCATCATAGGCATCTCACACAGAGCCAGGTTTATTAGGTGTGAGCATGACTATGTTGTTTCTAAAAGTGCCTTGAAAAACAGATATGACATTCCATCTTGGTGAGAGGTCTGGACCAAACCTACCAAACCCAAGCTCTTTGCATACAGGGCCAGCCAGGGGCAGCTGCCACATGGTGCCTACAGCTGGGCAAAGCACCACAAGCACAACTCACCCATATCCAGCCTGCCTGGGAGGCAGCAGGTTTATTAAACCTGGGCAGATGTGTATACTTGGATGGAAATTGGTGGTACAAAACTTAGTGTAGGATATGATGGAGGTGGAGGTGGTATTTCTCTACAAACATCTGCGAGAAAGTTGATGTTACCAGTTCACAGCCATTCCCTTATACACTTTGTTCACCCATTCCCTCATTCCATATATGTACAAGCAACAAGATGTCTGATCTGGACCACTTGTGTATGACATCAAGGACAAAAAACACAAGCTGCTAAGTCTTCCATTTGTCCCTGGAGTTCTTCTTGAGGGCCACACAAAATCTCACTTTGGACAGAACTCATATCTGTTAGGAACTATCATCTCTTATGGGGCAGTCCCTAGTAGGAGCATGGTTAATTTCAGGTCTTTAACCCTTAAGCCAGCTTGCTGCTTATTGCATCTTTTTTTTTTTTTTTTTTTAAATTTTCCAAGTGGTCTAATGGGAAAAAGCACAATGCAATGTTACATGGGATCTGTTGCCATGCCGATGCCACTCTCCTGTTGTTAGGATGCAGGGTCTGCTGGGGAGTCGGCTGGGCTGGGGTTTTTCATAGTGCAGGTCTTCTGGGCTTGGTATAACCAGCCTTGTCTCCATTTTATGGCTGGAAAGGGTGTTTTTTGAGGGGAATATCTATGCATTTAACCCTTTGTTCTGCCAGTCCTTCTGGTGTTCCGTCATACTGTTCCTGCCAATCTTCGCGTTTCTATTACAAATCCCCCCGTCCTTTCAGCTCTCCCGGGCTCCAGGCAGGCTCCCTACCTGAGGTGAGGCACAAAGCAAGCACAGAGGTGACTGGTGAAGCTGTGTGACTGGTGAAGCTGTATGCCTGGCTCCCATTTTGCCTAAATGATGCAGGAAACACCATCCTCTGGCAATGGCAGCAAGCGATCCACCCTGGCCTGTGCAAGCTCTTTGAGAGCTGATGTGGAGAAGCACTTTGTATTGAAAGAAATGTGAAGGTGCTCACAGGTATTTGGAGCTGTGCTGAGCCCTGGTAATGGGGGTCTCTGCAGAGCAGCCTCCTTGTTCCCTCGGAATGGTGCAGCCCCCATGGCTGAGCAGAGACTGCTGGGCTGTTTACAAGCAGCTCCTCACTGCTGGAAGCAGCTGGCCCTGGGGACCTCACATCTGCACCTGATCCTGCAAACCCCTGTGGCCAAATGCACACGAACATGCTGGGCCCCTTCTGTTCATTTGTAGGGCTTGCCTGGGGTCAGCTCCTAAAGTAAAGTTGCAGAATTATGATTATTTGCTACAGAGTGCTTTACCTCCCTCATGCTGGACTCTTTCTCTGGACTTACTTGGGCTAAGTGCCAGTGAAACTCTTCACCTTGAGAAAGGGAGCTGAATGATAACCAGAATATGTTTTGGTTTAGTTTGGTTTGAAGAAAGGAAGGATATGTTTCTTTATCACCCTGTATTTCTATCCAATTGGCTTTTATGCACTTCATGATACCTTGTAAGCACCATAAAGCTTTAACATCTGTGGTGCCTTCAGCACTGCAACACAGCCTTGCAAACTGAAAATTGTCCTTGTACAACTCAGATCTGTATTATTGGATGAATGGAGCTCCAGCCTTCAGAAACTATCATTTACAATTTTCTTTTGAGTGAAGACTACTGGGTAGGCCTTTTAAAAAGAGGTGAAAATAGCTTTGAATTGAGCAAATTGCAACAAATAGTGGCTAGTTGTATGTATGCCAGCCTGTGCCACAGGGAAGGTAGATATTACAAATGCTCTGGGACTCCACTTCATCCTTTTATAGTAGCTTTTTCTCCACCACTGCATCCTCTCCAGTAATGGTGTTAAATAATGCATATGTAATTTTGGTGTTTTATGCTGTGTTTTGCTTCTAACACTGGACTGAGACTTGTTTCCCTCCCTATCCCGGAATTAGGTTGTGGATATAGAAATTCTGTCATTTGTTGCTGCAGCATGTGAAGAATTAGAAAATATTGTTTGGAGCACACACCACGTTTCTATTGGCCTCTCTTGACTGAATCAGATGGTCAGACACTGTCATGCCATCTGTAGTGAGCCCTGCAGGTGGATGTGCCATGCCAAGAGGTTTTGTTTGACAGCCTTTATTCATCAGATGGTTTTGCAGGCAGCTCATTACAGAATGATGAACCTGCCTCTTTCTGGTTAATTATCAACTTCACAGTCTGTTGGGTGATATCAGCTTTCTTATAAGTGACTACTGATTCCTGTAAAAAGGACTTTTTTCTGTTTTTACTGCACCATTTAAAAGTAAACCAGCATTAAAGAAGCTTTAATCACAATTGTCTTTCAGTCTTCTATAGAGACATCTCCACAAAAAAAAAAAAAAAAAAAAAAGCCAAAAACGGTAAATAAATACATGTACAGTGTACTGGTCATCTTTGATAAATCCTTTGTTTCTGCTCTTAGCACATTCACACAATCAAGATGAAAGGCCAAAACCTCTCTTCTTGTAACTTCACAAACATCAGAGAAGTTGCACAGAGATAAGTTTGGCCAGAATGAACTAGAAATATTTTTTTCTCTCTTTTCTATGTGATTAATGATACAAATATAAAAATTAGTTTGAAAAAACCCCATGTATGTCTCTTTTAAAGATTGTGCTGTTTATTTGAAGACTTTACACCTTTTCTTCTGTTGCTGGAGAGCATCTGTTGCATTCGGGATACTAGTTTATTTTCAGAAATTATTTGGTTTGTTTACAAACTTTACCATTCAGAGCTCAAATTCATACAAAGGTGGATGAATAATTCCTTTCATAACATCTTCCTGTGGGTCAATGCAAGAGAAAGGAGTGCAGAGCAACAGGAAATTGCATCAGGAACAGTGGTGCATTGAGAGAGACCAAGCAAAATCAGATGCCACCAGATTGAGTTCTCAAAAGCACTTCTCACGCCAAGAGAGGATCAGGGATGGTATTTTACACCTGGAGATTTGTTGGCACCACAGCAGTCACTCTGTACATTTGTTAAACTTGTATTCCAGGCTGGGTAAGGGCAAGCTGTCAGGTTGTGACTAGTAAAGCATCACAGAAAGCTGTGTAAGGGAGGAAAAATTGCATCAGTGGTCTCACTCATTGCACGAGGCTTGCTGAAATGGGCTCCTCGTGCTGCCCTCCCTCAGCAGGAGTGCTGTGACCCCATGCTGGCAGTGCTGGAAGGTGCCGGTGCAGACTCCTGCCGCTTCCCTGCTCCCCACAGCGCCTTGCCCCGGGGCACAGCACAGCCCCCGATGCCTTCCTGCTGCTCTCCAGGGGCCACAGGCTCTGTCCGCACCCTGCGGGGCACACGGTGCCGGGCAGAGGGCTCCAAGGCCCGGGTGGCGCAGTGCCCCTCTCTCGGGGCCCAGAGCCCCACGATGCACCCCTGGGTACCGCTCCGACGGGAGGCTCAGCTCCCTGCAGAGCATCCCGCCAGCAGCGCACCAACGCTGCTCCCCGCGAGTGCAGGTGAGCCCGCAGGCTGATCCCCACAGGAAATGCTCCTAGCTCGTATCGAAACGGGGAAAACTCAGTTAAAAAAAAAATGCAGGTCTGAGAGTGCGGTAGCCTGCAAGGGAACTCCTGGTATGGAATTGTAACAGGCAAAACAAAGCATTTTCTCTCTACACAATGGGTTCTGCCTTCACATTACATCTCCTAACAGAATGACTCAACAGTGGAGAAAACACACCTTTGCAAGACACAAATATGGTTAAGGAATAAACAAACGAAAATACCATGCTCTTCAATAACAGAATTCTGGGTGGATTTTCAGAAATGGCAGAATGTCACCTATGTAGGAGGTAAAACAAATGTCCCATGTTATCCAGCTGGTTCTCCATTCTATCTATTACAACACATCCAGAGGCATCTTGGGAAATGCCTTTACATGCTATGTATATAAACTATAGTTAAAATGGACTGAGAGGCAGTTTCTTTAGAATAATGCATCCCAAGAACATTAGAGGATGTTTCACAACTGTATAGTATTCTAATGAGGAACTAAAACATTGATTTACTCACAGCAAATCTTGATTTTATAACAGACCTCTCTAATCACAAAGATAAATTATCTGTCTTTAAAAATTATTCCAGCAGACAGTTTGTTTCATGCAATACAGCAGTGTAAGCGATGAAGTGCAATTCCTGCTGTAATCACTGGGTGGCATTTGGATGTGTCGGCAGAGTACAATTTTGGATGGCAAATGAAATAGAATGTTGCATTTTATACAGAGCAATGAAATGTAAGCAGCAGATCAGTGACAGAAATAAGAATGCAGGTTAATGCTAGATATAGATTCATAAAAATTCTAGAATAAATATACAAAATAAGTCATTAAAATACTTTAAGATTACTGTAAAGTGCTTGGTGATAAGTAGTGTCATCAAGGCTAATCTCAGGATAAGCTTGTTATTGAGAGAATAGTGACTAATAGTCTTGTGTCTGTGTCCAAGACATCATCCCACTGGTCAGGTGGGATCCAGGTACATTGCTCATCTCACCCTTAGGCTCACATGAACCATGGAAAAGCAAACAACCTCTGGGCTCCCATGACGACCCCAGGCAGCCCTGGGAGCACCAGGATGGCCCCATACAGACCCGGCTGCAGAGGCCACATCAGTCTGTGATGCTGCTCCTGTGCAGGTGGGACTCCCATCCTTCCTTCCTTCCCCACTCCCTCCCTCCCTCATGCATATCCATCTTGGTCACTCCTCACCAGACTCAAAGGACTGTAAAAATGTAGCTGCCTCACCAAATGCAGCAAGATCACAGAGAAACAGGCCCTACCAGTTAGGAAACAACTGGGCAGCAAGTTCCTCTCTTCCCTTCTGTTGTATAAACCACTGCTTCATACTGACAGAGATGTGAGTGCTGCTGAGCCCTCGTGGTCTGTGAAGTATGAATTCAGTGGATAATGAGGTGCCTTCTGGTTCCAGCAAAGGATTAGAAAGAAAGAGATCAAGTTTTGTTTGTCATTTGAAGGACAAAATCAAGGAAGAAAAAATCTTTTAGAAAGAAAAGCTATGCTTTGTCTGTTCTTTGAAAAGAAGAAAAACTAATCACAAACTGCCTCATTCACTTTGCTTCTAGAATTACTTCTAGACAGAAGGGAATGGGGCTGAGAAGTTTTTCTGTTTTAATCGCAGGTCTGGAAGTTTTTACCAGGAAAAAACAAACAAACTTTATATTATTGTGAAACTGTAGAGGGAAAAAAATGGGCATATAAAATGCTATGAAGGAATTAAATATTTTTTCTACACACAAATGCACTCTCCCTCATCTCTAATATGGAAACCTGGGGATTTTGTACTGAGCAGCAAAGTACTAGAAAAGGCTTAAAAGTATGTAGCTCCCATCAGTATTTCCCTATACAGTCATCTGTAAATATATGACTGTTGAGATGTCCCTTTCCCTAATATTTGCAAAAAGTTGTACTACTGGATGTAAGTCACTGTATATTTATTGATCTGAACAAGTATGCTTTAAGAGGACAGACCCTCACTTTCCATCAGAAATGTTACTGCCATAATGCACGTTATAAAGGAACCTGTTTTATATCCAAGGAGGAGGTTGTTTCTCAGAATAAAGTGGCCACAAGTCTTTTATTGAACCATTTATTTCCTCTGCCTCCATCATTATCACCCCTTTTCCAACAAACGCACTCAGGGCCATGAACACCAATTGTTGAGTTAGTAAAGTTGCAGAATTTTGATGATTTGCTACATAGTGCTTTACCTCCCACATGCTGGACTCTGGCAAAAAGCAAGAATTGAAACAGGAGGTCCATCTAAAGTGAGACATCTGCAGGAGACTGACGCATTAACCTACTCACCACAAACGATCCCTGCTGCATCCTAATCACCACACCAACACGACCAGTCTCCAGTCGTGATGTCAAAAATGCTCCCTTCCTGACATGTCTGCTCTCCAGTCTGCCACCTGCATCCACCCACTGGAAGCTGAGTGCTTCAGAAATGGATCCATCAACTACTGCTGGGAACAGAAAGTCAGTCAGTGGCACTCCCTGCTCAAACTGGAAATGGAGATGTTTATTTTTCAGCATTGCAAAGTTACATCTAACCACCCACCTCACAAATAATTATTTTGCTTCAGGTCTGAATCACAAAGTCTCTGGGTCATTCCCACCCTGGCAGCAGCTGGAAAGATGGGGGTGTCCAGGCCTGTGTGTTCTGGTCCTCTGTGTGCAAACAGATGAATCAATGCACAGCTTTTACTCTGGGCTGCCTGTAAAGGTACTCCCAAACTGGGATCTGCTCCTTAATTTGGTAAACTTCTCTTTGGTAGCTATCACTGTAGGCAAGAAACTGAGACTGATGGAGAAAAACAAGGATTTTTATGAATCAGATTGTGTTGAGAGGGAAAACAATCAAAATAACTCACAGCACAAGCCTGATACTCCATTACGAAGCTCGAGGCACTTGCACAGATATAAATAAACCCGCAGTACAGTACCCTGCCACCATCACTTTAGCAGAGTGTGGAGCTATTTTTACATGCAGGAGCACTGTTTCTGCCACCACAGCCCCGGAGCACTACCTGTGGCTGAGATGTGCCACCAGAGCCACAGCCAGAGCCACCTCCCGCGGGCTGGGGACACTCTGGGGGGGGCACAGAGCATCCCCAGGGCCACCGAGTGCAAACTCGTGGGGAGACTCTCCCAGAGAGCAGAGAATTCTGTGAAAAGGTTGACTTAAAAATTCTCTTGTTGAGTTTAAAGAAAGACATCAAACAACTTCGCTTAAGGCATCATCTCCTATTTTAGGTATTCTCAAAGGCCAGCTGCAGACAGATGTGCTTTCACTGATTGGCATCTTAGTCCACCACTGATTATTAATTAGCAGACATGCTGTAGGCTAAAAATAAGTAAATACCGAAGGGAGATTTAAATACAATTTTTTCCCTCCAAGAGTATTTGAAGGGCTGTATTTTGCCGATTTCAAATAATATATTGAAATCACTTCTGCTTTTGGAAATAATATTTCATTTTTCATGTATCAAGTGAACTTCACTATTCTTTCTTTAGTGATACTGTCTTGTTTTTAAGACAATACAAATTCAATTCTTTTTTTTTTTTCTTTGAAAAAACACGATTTTGCAAATGTTTTTGTAATGGCAGGATGTTAGAAATGGAGAAGCTCAGCACAATTTACTGAGGTAAGATTTGCTCTGACTCAGAATAGATTGGGAAGGGATTCCAGCACAAAGGGGAGGTAAATCAATACACATCACCTTCAATGAAAATAAGAATTCTAAAGCAATAAGGGAAGAGTAGACCCTGTTTAAATATGAGACACTACTGAGGAATTTATTTTTTTTTTAATAAGTAATCTGAGGTAACAATGCTGTTTAGAACCAACAGGTGCCTTTGAAGCATTTTATCAGGATCAGCTATCTTGTGGAAACTTCTTAAGCTAAATAACAGATTCTGTACTAACATCTCTATCTCCAAAAGACTACAGATAAAGTATATAAAGAATGCCTCAAAGCAAGAAAGCTGATATCCAAATTGCAGTCTCACAAACCATCAAAATCACCTCAGAGTACCCTAGAGCTAGCTTGCTGGTGGCATAATGCTTCTGTTCTTCATCTTTCAGACTCATAAGATAGCTTATGTAGCTTAACTACGTTCATTATTCCAGTCTCACTTCTTCACTTAACAGCACCTGTCACAAGGATGCTGGTGATTTTTGAGTAGCAGGTTAATGGACAAAGAACTCCTCATGTTTTCGTTGGCATACTAAAAATAATTTGGTAATTCCTTCTAGAGATGTTTATTTGAATATCTGTAAGGACTCTTTAGGTTTCAAGTTACTTTTTGTCTCTCTAAAACTTTATGATAGAAGCTGGAAACCTGAAATCTTAAGCATGTCTTTATTCCTTTGTTATGATATTAAAAGAACTTGAACCTAGAATGGGAAAAGGTCCTATATAGTATTTCTGCTATAACATGGAGAAGAAATGGTGTTTCATTGCTCTGAAATTAACTTTAATGATTTCTAATAGTTCACAACTGAAATCTGGTTTTGATTTCTAGCACACATTTGACATTCAAAGCACATGTATTTTAGCATTCATTCATTCATTCAATCCTCAAAATGCAGTTTGCTGTAAAATATACGGACTGCAATATTATCAATGACTGCAACAAGCTGTTTGGTGTTACCTTGCTGAATATGGGCACATTATTGGCCAGCTTTACTGCAAACAATTTCAAATAAAATTGAAGCATCACATCTGTTGCCATTGTAAATATAAAATAAGTAGGAACAGAGACTTAAATAAACAGTGCCTAACTGCAAAATAAGTGCAAGTCTGAATTTACTGCTCTGTTTAGAATTTATTAGTTCTCTGCCTTTAGATTCAGAAATGCAGCCAAGTCATACCTACTAAAAAATTACAATAAAGGCTGATAAAAGCCTGAGTAAAGGAGCAGAATATTTGTGAATCTGGGTCTGTGAAACCCACTAACTCCTCTGCTAAGACAAAAAAAAGCAGGTTCTGAATCATGACAGGGATGTGCAGACCTTGGAAGCTCTCGGGAAGCCTCACCACTTTCTTGCATGAGGTTAAGGTTTAATCTAAAGAGTGTAAGAGGTGTAAAAATGAGTTCAGGATGGGGAAAGGGGAGGCAGTGGAGAATGAGAGGCATTGCATTGGATTCCAAGGGGTTTAAAAATTGACATGCAGAGGGAAAGGGCAGTTAGAGCTGTATAGAGATGAACCAACCCCTCCCAGCCACATGAAAACAAAATGCTGACAAGTCAAAGATTCTGTGATTTTTAGAAGTGAAGATTCTAATTTTTTTGGGTGTACAGCTGCCATGCTGTCATGGGGGTACATGAGGTGGGTGGAAAAACCCATGTTAGGAAGGCATGAGAACTGGTACTGGGCAAGGTGATGGCTCATGGATGGCACACAGCAGTGTGAGAAGGGAGCTCTCCACAGAGGAGCTGTGTCACTGGGTAGACTTACATGCATATGAGCAGGCTAATATGCAACAAATTCTTAATAACATTAAAAAAAAAAAAAAACAGGCTTCAGATGGAGTTAAAGGAATCATTACTATAACCTCAGGCTATCCACAGTCACTTAAATCATTCAAATCCTGAACCATTCATACTGTTAATGTGTTACTGTTTTAGACATGCTACTAATTTATAGAAGGTTAATATGGATTGCTGAAGAATTCAATTCACTCCGAGTGTTTTCAACAGCCAGTAAGAAAGAACATTTATTGTAGAAGGAATCAATTTCAAAATGACAGGGCTCCTCTGTTATTAATCCTCTTTTAGATTATAACATGCTAATTTATCAAGAAAATACACCAGTTTACACAAATTCCTACCTCTTTGGTGGGAAAATAGGGGAGGGATTTATTCTTTCCCCAGGCCTTTTCTTAATTTTTTTTAAGATTATACACTTTATAAGATAATACACTTTTTTTTCACTTGATTAGTTAGTTATAACTTCACAAGACAATATATTCACCTTTGGGGAAAACACAATAAGCAGGGATCATTTATTCACCCTATTTGATTATTTCTGCAAGTTTATTTCATTATCCCATTCCAACAAAATATAGGGAAAAGTTTTTAAATTAGCTATTTCTTTCTGAAGTAAAACACCCCAGTACTAAAGTATCATGGATTTTACACACTGGGTCATATGCATCTATCTATTTATATTCAGAGCACATTTTGAAAAATTGAGCTACTTTGAAATGAACAAAACTGATATATTCTTTCCCGAAAATTACTAAAAGCTGATCTGTAGCTAAAAAAAAAAATCACATTTATTGGTAAGGTGATGTGTACTATTGAGGTACTTTGCATTGGAATAGTTCATTTACTGCAAAAGTAAGTGAACAAATAAGATAGTACCTCAGGGTTTTTTTTCTTTTTTCATTTCTGCATTTACACAGGCACTCCTCTGTCCAAGTGGGTGGTAAAATATGGAGTAAACTGAAATTATAAAATTCTTGAGCATTTTATTAAAACTATCACAACAAAAACACCCCTTTTGAGTAACTAAATAGAAATCACGTACTTTAAAAACAGGGACATCATTAGGGAAAAACAGTCCCAGTAAAACCATCAGCATTAGGTGGTCAGTGCTTATTCCCCACTGGAGTGTGTAATTTCAGCTCTGTTCCTGCTGAGGTCACAATTGCTGTTCTCCATAGGGTGGTGGTTGTATTCACCTCCCTGCCATTAATTCACAGTCTTTGGATGGGACAGTGGAAGAAAAGCCCACTCCTGTGCACAGCACAACAGCTACACCCACTCTCCAGCTTGGGAAGGATTCATAATCTAATGAATGTGATCACAAATGAAAATTAATTCTCATGGACACTGCATGTTCTAAGAAAGGCCATGGGATCTTCAAATCCAACAGTTGCTCTCCTGGACTATTTTAGACTATGCTGACAAACACACAAAAGCTGTCAAACGGGGAAGACTGCTGAACTGGCCTGACTATCTTGTATTATTTCTCCTTACAGTTGTGTTGAAAAATACATGTAACTCCAATGAAACAAAATTTTCTTCGCTTTCTCTGATGTAACTATCTCATGCAGTTGATTTGGGGAGATTAAAAAAGCTGGTATAGTATCTGCATTCGGACACATCTGAATGAATTGATAATTAAGAGATTTCATACCACTTTGAAAAAAGAAAGGAGATTCTGATAAAAACTCCAGAAATTCACTTCTTTCTGGAAGCTTATGTGTTAACAACTCATATCTAAATATAGTCTAAAAATTCTAGTAGTATACTAACCCATCTAATGAGTGCTGAATTTTCCTAAGTGAGGTTGAGAAGAGGCAAAATTAAAACAAAAGCTTAAAATGTTGTAGGAAGCAATAAAATCTCTTACCAATAAGTAAAGTAGAAGTGCGAATGGGACTCAGCTGCAGAAATCCTCTAAAACAACCAACCAACCCTGTGCAGTTTATCAGCATAAACAGTCATGAAGAGCTGGTAGAAAGCTCAGGTCAGGGCTGAAATGGAGGGGAAATGCATTTTTCTGTGTTGCACAATTACTTGCAGCACTCAAAAATTTCATCCAGTTTGTTCATGACTTTTATGAGTAGGTTATATGATTTAGCAGTTTGGAAGAGAACATATACCTGTTTCCTACAGGACAAAGTAAGGCAAAGTGGGGTTTTTTTGCATTTCAGAAGTGATTGTGGCTTTGGTTTTTAGTATTTGATCACTGAGGCAAGGGGAAGAGAGAAGCATGAAAATACACAGTCAGTAGAGCCTGTTCAGACGGAATAATACGGACTGTACAGAAACAGCAGACTCCCACCAACCATGAATTTTGGAAGTTTTTGGCAGCTTCTGCGTTTCTCCTCATGCTTGAGAACATTTCAAAGGCAGGATTACAAAAGAAGACATCACATGTTGGGTTCGGAACCGTAACTGGGGCTGCGGGGAGAGGGAAGGGGCAGGTACGGAGGCAGCGCCCGCTGCTCTGCAGGGCTCTCTTCAAAGCCTTCCCTTCCCAGCTCTGTGCGCAGGTGGGATCACAGCCCGGCTCGCGAGTCACCGCCTCTCCGTTCAGACAAAAAGGAGGAGGATTAGTTAACCTGGGACTGCTTTACCAACCTGTGCTCTGACCTAAATCCCACGGCTAAGCGCCGGGGTTCTGCGAATGTAGGACGCGAGGCAGGAACGGCGCTGATGCAAGCCCGGCGCGGGGCAGCCTTTGCTCTGACCAAGCGCTTCACAAACTCGCAGCTGCTGTCTTGCACCTATGAACGATGAATTTCTCGATATACTCACGGGGTAAGGCTGTCACATACCACAAACCTGAGGTCACAGAAAAGACCAAAGTAGTATCACCAGTAAAGCAATAATTAACATGACTAAACAGCAGCATTAAACCTCCTACTCTTTTGCTTTTCCCCTGGGAGGATTTTCTTGGCTAGAAACTCCTGCTAAGTACTGATGTTCACCTTGTTCTTACCCAGTGGCATGCCTAGAGTGCAGAAAAGTACTGAAAAATACTGCAACCAAACCCCAAAATAAATGAGACTTGGCAACAACTTAAATGCTCAAATTTCTAATTATTTGAGATTTTAAATCCTTGCATTGATTTCTAATTTAATTACATTCCACTGTTTAAAACTTCATTTCTCCCAGGGAAGTAGCGAAGGGAGGAGAAGAAAACTACCACTGTTTGAATACTCCTTTTGCTGAGCCTATCATCACTGTTAATAGCCTCTAATGAATAACTCACTCAGGGATAAACATGCTACCATTATTATTGTGTCAGCAGAGTCAGTATGATTCAGAAGAGAGCAGTCATATGACTGTCACAGTTCCCAAACTGTCAGAAGATGTGGGAAAACAAAAATTAGCAGCTGAGAGAGAAGGCTTAACTTTCACTATGAACAACTGAGCAGCCTGTGGCTGATTTGAAATACATACACACACAAACTTAAAAAGGAAATATTACTGTCCAACAGAAACCACTCTAGACTAGACAGATTTCTTTTGTCTGAGAGGCCTTAGAATGACAGAGAAAAATCACGGTAAGTTAATCTATTTATTACTCCAACTTGGCCAGAAAAACCAGAATTCTTTGACACACAATCCCTCTTCTTAGGGTCTTAAATCATACTGACTTTAAAAGTGCTAAGATGGACGTAAGAGTGCATCCAGGCATGACAGCTCGTACTTCCTATGTCAGACTCCACTTTTGCATCCCAGTCTTTTGAAACATGTGATAAAATAGTCATTGCAAAGTAAATGTCTACACACAGAACACTGCCATGGCCACAAGACTGGAACCATTCCCATAGATGCCTGTCAGAAACCACTGACATCTGCTGGTTTCCAGAAATCAGAACTATTGGGATCAAGACAAGTTGATTTTGGGCCTAATTTTACTGCCTTATCAAAGGCCCCTTTGTGTGAGTTTATGTGACAGGGTTCTCCAGCTCTGGAGGGAGGAATGTTTACCAGCAAGCAGCAGGCTGAGGAGATTATTACATGCTGAGAAGCAGCATGTGAAAGTCTCCCAGGACTGGTAAGCTCTGGAGACCAGTTGTTCTGTTAAATCCACCAGAACTGATGAATTCAGAACAGCAGGAGCCTGCTGGCTGTGTACAAAGCCACAACACACCTTAGCATCAACCATGGGCTGCATTAACTTGCATCGTGCACAAACAGGTCCTGGTTGCTAGGTGCAAACAAAAAACCCTACAGGATTACATATCCACACCCGATGAGGCAAAGGACTCTTCAAAGCACTTTCTAACCTATCGAGGAGCCAGAGGTCCAGGGTGGGGACTGACATCCCAGCTGTTAATCCTACAGAGTACTTCTTAGTGTTAGACTAAGTGAATGTGTGGTGTGAATAGTTATGTACCAGTAACAGCTTTAGTAGCAAAAAGCTTTCTGTTCCTTGTGATGTGTTTGTCTCCCAACTTGACCTGCTATCGTGGAAAAGGTAATTTATTAACAGAATCAAACATCCAACTATTTTATCTGTTATTCCTTGGCAATACTAATTCCCCCATAACTAGGACTGCTGCTTCCACTGATTTAATTTCTCAAATGTCTTGTTCAAAAAAGTACTCACAAAACCCACTTTATGCAAGATCTCACTTCCAAGAGCTTCTTGGAAGTCCAGAAAATGGGACTCCAGCTGTTCATGAGAGAAACACTGATAGCCAACTGAACCATTTTTCTAGTCCATGCAATTTACACTTCTCATTTGAACACCAGCATGTGCAGACATTAACCATCATTAGATACCAAATAAATAGGTGAACACCATTGGTTGCTTTTACTTCTGAAAGGCAAGTTTAGGAAAGCAAATACCTCTAAACAAAATGCCTGCTGCTGCCACTTGAAGATAAGGTTCTAGAGAGCCTGAATCTTTGCTAATGCCTGCTCCACTTTTCCATTATTCCTGGCCAAAAACCACTGGTATGTACCAGCAGAAACCTTTCAAGTGTTTCCAGGAGACCTTTAGATTTTGGCACATAAAAGTATGGCACAAATGCAATACACCTAGCAATTGCATCACTACCATTGAAAGTCATACCATGCTATTATGCATTACTAGTCAGTTGGAGAACTGCTCCCAGGAATCTTAGAGCTGTTAGGAAAGTGTTTAATGACCTCATCTGATGATTTACAAACTAAGCATTCATGCCTCAGGAAAGTCTCTTTAGTAGGAAGATGTTGTTACTATTCTACTCTAATAATTTCGCTTCTACACTGCTGTGATTTCACTGTTTGCTTCTTTAACAACTCCATGGAATTAGAAACTGGCAACATTTGTGCTTAGCAGCTTCTCTTAATGTGTCCCACTCTGTTAGTTCAATAAAGGGATGTGAACACAAAAGGAAGTTTCTGTTCAAAGACAGACAGACCAATGATGGTTAGTTACAACATGAGAGCAGGCTGCTAGAGTAGTGCTGATAAAAATCAACTCCTGGACTGTTTACACTGCTTTGCAATGTCTCCTTCAAGTGCCCTGAGCTGAACAGCAGCTTTGTTGCTCTGAAGGTTTCTGCTCAGATGGCTTAGCAAAGTCTTGCCCTTAGCTGCAAACTACAGGACTGCACTTCGAGATTTTTCGCTTCATTTAAGTGAAATATAATATAATCAGGAACTTCTGGAAATTCCAGTGACAACTGACTGCCAAGCCCTAACAATGGGTTCTTAAGCTTTGACTATTGCCTGACTGTGGCTTAACAAAGAAAGAATTGTAAAAAACCCTCAACTTTCTCATCCAGTAAAATCTGAGTTTCAAATACCCATGACAATTTCTTAAGACATTCTTGACATCTTAACGGAAGATTTCCCTTCTGTGTAGCTAAAAAGGAGTAATTGAATACTTTGAGTACCTCAAAGGTGAAGCTATATCACTAAACTGGGTTGAGCTTACAAAGCACAGTTCTCTTATTTACTGTTTTTCTAGCCAGTGCTTTGCATTTAATGTGCATCAGTTCACCCCTGTTGGCAGTATGAGAAGATGCCTTGGACTGAAAAACATCACCACTTAATGCTTCTAGAAGACATACATACAGAAGTTGAACTTTCTGATGAGAAGAAAAGAATTATTCTTAAACATCAGTATTTGTTTGAGTCAATAAATATCTTCTACTTTTCCTGCCAGACTTTTATTGTCTTTTATTTTAGACGGAGTTCATGCTAGAGGTGTCAATTATTAACTCTGTTTGCAGAGAAAATGAAAAGCAAAACTCTGACAACTTCAGAAAAATGGTGACAAGCAATAGGAATGTTTTACTTACATAAAGCAGAGATAAAAGGAAGCAAATTATTGTGATTCGGGATTTTCTAACCTTTCTGCCCCTCATGAAGCTAGTGGGAAAAATTCGATTAAAAAATTACTATCTCAGCAAGTAGTACAGGCCATTCTCTTCCTGGAAGCATAAGCAGGATCTTCTTCAAGTCAATGAAGGGAGGAATAATAGTAACAAAAGAGTTGCCCAATCTTATTTAAATTACTTTTAAGATAGGCCAAACCCACTGAGCAGCTAGCATCAGCAGACAATCATCTGACTCGGGGATTGAGCAAGCTAATCTTCTGACACTGGAGGCAGGTTAACATCCAAGGAAGGACAGTTTCCTCCAGGATTTACCAGTGAGATCAGCCCTACCACTAAACTGTGTGGGAATGGACCTCTCAAACCTGAAGCAGCTTTATTATTATGAATCTTCATGAGTTCCTGAAATTTGTTTAAGAGGCCTGATCTGGTTCTCCACCTCCAATAAATATGCCATAGATCTGAGGATGGACTCCAGAAGACAGGGCTGAAAGGTACAGAGTTTTCTTCCTCAAGTGGTATCACTATAAGCTGGTTAAAAGGTTTGACTTACCATGAAGATAAACTGTCTCTTCTTTGAATTTGTCAAACTCCACACTCAAATTACGAATTACAATTGGTTGTATAACTTAGATCCTTTCTATACCTGTCTCAAGATTTCTTAAAAAGGCTTACATTTTACATCTTTCAAGTAAACAGTCATCTTTCAAGTTCAGTAGAACTACTTTAAAGACTACACACTGATTAATTTTTTTTTCTAAAATACCTCTTTTATAGTCCAAGAATTATGATTTTGGAATAGGAATTACTAGAAAAATCTTAAAAATACATTTTCAAAATCTGTAACAAAATAATGACTCAATCTTTAACATTAAATTCTTCCCGTAGTCACCAATTAAAATACCAGTATTTATCTGTAGAAATGACACAGAAATTCTATATAATACAAAGCAGTATAAGTGCCCATGAAAATATACTATTTAACAGTATAACTTTAATAAAAAGTTTTCAAAATAAATTTATTCAATATTTTCTAGCACTTGCTCAGTCTCCACACAGTCATATCTGAACTGAGCTGAGCTTCTGCTATTTTCAAGGCCATTTTCTGGTAAAGGGCACCATTAATTGCTTGGTTCATACTTCGCACACTCTCTTCCCGCTCATTCTGAAGGTTCTTTCTGAACTGCTGGACTCCTTCCTCAGTGTCCAGCAAAGAAGCCAGAGGAGCATTATTGATTTTCTTGCCAGACTCATTCCCCCACGTCAAGCTGTTTTCAGCTTTAGTTTCTTTTAAGAAAAGAGAATTCTTCCAGGTGAGCATTTCCTTCTCCAGAGCCAGTGCTAGCTGTTCAGTAAGTACTGCTTTGCTGCCAGACCTCAGGAGTTTTACTCTGCAGCTTGGAGGGAGAACTCTAGTAAGGCTGTGAAGGCACTGGAACAAGACAGTCAGATTTCTGTAAAACAAAATGATGATGGTGTCAAAAAAAAGAATATTCTGTATTCTGTACCTATCACAGAAATACCCTAGCCAGATAAAAGATCAATTCAAATACAGAAATAAAAGATACAGAAAATACAATCATAGTGAGCCCATAAACTTGGGGCTCACTATTAACACAAAATGGGTTAAAAAATGAATAGTACCAAGTAAAATCACTTTTCAAAACGAACCAAAAGTCTTGAGACTTAAAATTTTACTGATTTCTTAAACATTAGAGCCTTTTCTCTTTCATAAAGGAAATCAACTCCTAATTTAAGGAAAAGACTGAGCCTCACTACAAAATACACTCTTAAAAGTTACACCTTTTATTTTTTATTTTTCAGCTTGAACTCTTCCAAACAGCAACATTTGTCAACATTCCAGAAGCACTTTTTATGTTATAAGCCTTATCCAGCTAAGTCACAGATTATGGCAGTATTACTAACTTGCTTAACCTGGTTTAGGAAATATTTGTCCAAGAATCTGCATAAGAAAGGAAGTCAATGAGACTCTTCAGATTATTTCCTTCATATAATCATGGTAGATAGGAAATAAATAGAAGAGCAGAAAACATGTACAAAATGAGACTACATTTATATTGCAATACTAAACTAAAAAATGACCTAGCAATAAATTTAAATTTATTGTAACTTAGGGTTTGTGGTTTGGTTTGTTTTTTTGGTTTTTTTTTTTGTTTTAATATTCCCTCAAGGATTTTTTTTTAAATTAACACACTTTGAAGAAAAGAATTACTTATTATACTAAGAATAATGTAAGAAAAGAAGATAAAATTATGATGCAGCAAAATGAAGAGAAGGAATAGTACCAAGCAGGTATTAATGGAGACTAGACTTATTTGTAATTCAATGTTCTAGCCTAGACAGAATTAAAGAACACAGTTCAGGTTCTGCCATAGTTCTGATCTGAAAACAGTTCTGTTATTGCTGATTGTTATCATATCATCACATTGGTGGCCTATTGGTTATGATTTCAGTTGCTGTTTATGGTACCAGTAAGAAACAGCATAAAGATAAAAAAGGGTGTATGGAAGATGAATGTAAGCAATGCTTTTCGAGTGATTTCACCTGCAAAATATTGTTAGAAGTCCTTCAAATGGATTTTTCAGGGTCCAGTTAAAAATGGTACCATGGACATCTCCTGCTTTATGACAGAATATGTTGTCCTGGCATTCCTCAAAGGGTGTGCACTCCATTTCTCCCTGTAACCATGAACTGACTCGAGTCAACGTGCAGTCAGAAGACACAATCTGAAAGGAGAATCTGACAGACACTGCAAGGACAGCAAGCATGTCTTCCACAGAACCTGCAAGAAAATACAGTAAAAAAAGGTATTTGAATGAAATATTTTGATCATGCTGCACACATTAAATGAGCTTTGATTTTTGGCTCATAGTCCCAGTTTTTTGTGAAGCATTTGCACCTGAATTCAGGCATTCTTTGGGAATTTTCTTCTCACCTAAATTCTTATCCCTACTCTGTTGAGCAAAACAGTTGATTAATGGAGCACCACCAATATAATGAAAGCTCTTAAGATAAACATCACCTTGCCAAAAGGCTATTAATAGCCTCCTGTGATAGTAATATGACATGTTGGCTTTAGCAGTGACACAGCATTAAAAGAAGAAAAATTAAAATTCATTGCAAAAAATAAAAAGGATATTTCATACCTCAGCAAAAGCCCAGTTCAAAATCAATTCAATCAGGAATATTAAAAAAAATGAAAATAAATTACCTTACAATACATGTAGATGAGGAAGAGGTTCAATTACTTTGGTATTATTTAAGAGGTAGTTGTATGTTAGAAAAAAATTTATGTATCTAATTACAATAAGTATCTTATTTATAGAAAAAACATAGGCTTTAGCATTCTGTACTCAAACTTATCTTCAAAATCATCCTTTCCAGATACCCTTCATCACCAATGCCAGCAAAACCTTACAGCAACTCACTAAAACATTTTTTCCATTTTGAAAAATGTTCCATCTCCTATTTCACCCAGCTTTTAATTCCCAAAAGGCGTATGCAGCTTGTATTCAGAGAGAAATTTAGAGCAAACAGAAGAATCAAATATATAGATTTATAAATCCAAAGTATTTAACTCCATTTACCTGTACAGTGACTATTATCCCTTAGCATCTTTACTGAATATCTGCCATTTGAAATATCTTCCAGACTTAACAAAATTTTCCCACAGAGTACAGTAATCTTTTTGCTCTGCTGTAAACTTTCATTCTGATGGTTTTGCTTGCTGGCATGCAGAAGAACTACACAGCACACACGATGAAATGCCAATAGTGGTGAAAGGCTGGTGACAGCAGTGACTGTCTTTGCTCCATCCAGCTGAATCCTTGAAGATCTCTTAGGAAACTCTTTTCTCACATCATTCTTGCTATGCAAGTCCAATTTAATCTTCTTTGGAGGAGGTTCAATTTGACTTGAGGAGACAGCCAATGATGAGAAGGCTTTGTTCAGCTTAATGATTTTACTTTGACACTTGATAATTGGAGAAATCGAAGAGAAGTCTTGATCCATCACTAAAGATAAACTGACATCACTCAGTGACCTGTGAAAATCCATAAAATATGACTGCACTCCCAGCTCCCATTTTTGTCTTCTGACAAATAACCACAGTATACAGACATTTAAGACTATCACAAATTCCAATACCATTCCAGATTAAGTCTCAGATGTTGCAGAGAGGCTAAGTCCTCCACACGACTGTTTCATATAAACTCAGTATAAAGATTTTTCAAAACATGGACTGAATTTTCAAACAGCTTCTAGGAGTTGGATGCCTCATTTCAACCAAAAGAATTTGGATATTTAATTCAGTCAGAAAAAGTTGAAAATTCTACATAACCTATACAGATACTCTATGATATTTATAAATTATTTTCTAAAGATTTAACTTTCTTTTTAATAAAAAACGTGGCAAATATAAATTCTGCCTTTTTGAGGATGAAAAGCTCTTCTGATACTCTACATATTTATAGATATTCAAACAAAATTGAATGTAGAGTAAAATAAAAGGTCTAAGATACCATTACCTTGAACATGCAGCAATTTCCTGAAATGTATGAATACTTTATTTATTCAACACATGGTCCTTTCACTGAAATCCTAATATTACTGTTTCAGATCCTCTCTCAATGAATATATTATTCTGTCAATCAATTCAATCTCAAGATGTCACTGACATTTGAAAGTCTTATGAATGCCTAATTTTCTTTACAGAGAAGTATCACCATCTCATAATGATATCACTGCAATCTTGCATTAGTAGAAAGCACAAAAATAATCAATAAAGAATTCCAGTGTTGGGGATGGAGAGAAAGCAAGCCCTTTTCTCCACAAACACAGGTTGTTGTACACAGTACTGAACTGGAGCCCAGAAGACCCAGGTTCTGCTGCTGGCCTGCCAGGTAACCTTGGACAAATGGCTTCTCTACAGATCTTTTCTCAGCTGTAAAAATGGGAGAGAGGGCTAGATTGCTGCTGGTTTTTAAAATCTGCTCAAGATCTCTGAAGTGATACAGGAATGAAATATTTCACTTTAAAAAAAAAAAAAAAGCAAAGGCATCTTCATCAAAGCTAAAAGAACAAACACTAAAAAGGCAAAAAACAATCTTTTGCCTCAGTGGCTCTTAAGAGAGGCTGTCAAGAGGATGAGGTCAACTTTCTTGTAAAGTTACAGCAATCTGGCAGTTGAGAAAGAATATACCCACAGCTCCAGCAGAATGGCCAGAGGGCCTAACAGGTCAGCTCCCTCACAACCACCTGAGTGATTTTCAGTGGCATCAGTAGCCTTTGAGCTCAGCCTAACCACAGTCTCAGCTACACTGCTTGTGGGAACATGGGTCAGAAGGTAAGTTTATATTACACAATTCATATTGTAGATTTGTGTTTTATGTAATCCTGTTTTTTCACATTGTGCTTATCAAATTAGTTCCCTCTCTGTAACAGAAAATTATATAAGTAGTATTTACAACTAGAACTGAGTAATTAAAATAAACAGAATAAACAACTTTAAAGATGATAATAAGATTAAACAAATTATTTTGAAGGTTTAAGTATTGTATGGCTGATTGTTCCACATAATTTACACACTATACAAGCTTTGCAAATATTTTGATTAGATACTTGACTAGAAGAGTTCAATTCAAAAGCTAAGTATTTATTTAGTTGGCAAGAGAATTTAATGTATTTTCTTTCATGCTTCTTGAAGCAAATCAGGAATGGCAAGTCACTAACAGTAAAGCATCAGGAACTAAGCTAAGACAGAGTTTTATTTACAACACATACTGATTTCAGCATTGCTATGTCAACATGGACTGTAAAGAACCATAACTTTTGTCAAAGAAAACTCTTTTGTAAAAAGTCTCCAGTAATGTTGCAATTATACTCACAGAACTGATTTCTGGCTGTACTATGTATTTTTCTACACAGTGCTAGAGAGAGACAAGCAGCAGCAAGAATACTGACAAAGACACATTTAAAACACTTTATATGCACATGTTCAAAATGAGAAAGTTCAAATTTACTGCAGACCTTAAGCTACATATAAATTTTGTATAAAACTACCGATGAAATGATTAGGTAAGTGGATATACTCACAAGTAAAATGATTCAGTTAGTTTTACTCCAACTACCAGGCTGTCACCCACAACACGCTGCCACAATTCCTCTGTGCAGTGCTCTGGGACTTCAGATGCCAACGATGTCTCTTTACTAAGAGAATGAGGAGGATTTTCTACATCATCCCAGAGAGACACAAGGCCTTCCTTACAGAAAAATGTGGTTTTTTAGATAGGTTAATTATTGGTTCTTTTTATACTGCATTACTTTGTGTTTTACCACAAGTGACTGCTGGAAGAGCTTTAAAGATACATAAAATTAAACATATATATAAACTATCCTCTACAATAAATATAATTGAATTTTCTTAAAACACATGATATCATCATGTAAAGTATAACTTGTTCTCTCCTTGTAAACACGTCGAAATCTTGACCTGTTGTACAATTAATTGTCCAAAGATATAAGATGCTAGAATTTATCTTCTATTATTGCATTTACTTGCTCAATACTTTGTTGTCCAAACCTGGAAAACTTGAAAGGTATCACAACAGTAACTGAAAGGGAGATCAAGTCCATTTCAATTAAATTAGGAGGTTTCCTTTGAGCAACACATTAAGATAAAATTTTCCCAATCTCCATCAGCTTCTCAGCCCACAGCTCACTCTGCCCCCATTATAAAATCAATTTTGCTCACACAGTTCTATGACAACTCCCTTTTTGTAACATGTTAAGATTACAGACAGATATTCAATATCTAGGCAACTGTGCCAATTAGAACTGTACACTCCCCTCGTGTTTGTGGCTAATTCTGTTAGAGGTTACTCCTCCATACCACTCAGTTGTCAGGAGGTATTGTGCACAGCAATTTCAAGCAGAGAAAACTAAATTTACCCCTAACTGCATTTATTGGCAAGTTAAGAAAATGAACCAGATTTAAAAAGCAGATTAATGAGTTTTGATAGTGGCAACCCCTGCAGGTGGAAGTGGTAAGTGGTTGAGGGCAGCACCCTCTACAAAAGGCTTGGCAGAATTCAGAAGTGATCTGGCCATCTCCTCTATTTTACCTCTTTAGCGTTTGGTAGAACATGGGTTCTTTCTTCAACAAGATCTATTAATGCTCTGCAAGACTCAAGAATAACCCTCTTTTGGAGCCCTAAGTGCTGCTGTAGCTCTCGAACAGAAGTCCAACCAGCCTGTAAAAGATAATCATTAGACTACTGCACATACGAAAGGACACTGAAGCTATCAAAATATCTTTTCAGCTTTCCATTTTTATGCAAGTATCACAAGTAACGTTTCTAAAAAATGTTCAAGTCAGGCTGCTCTGTTCCTAAAATACGAATCTCAGAATCTTGGTCTTTCAATATTAAACCTAGAGTTTAAAGTAAATATGAAGGTGAACTTTATCAAATTATGTAGATATTCAGATATATTTCTGTAGATATCTCTCATTATTAATCCTGCTTCACTTTTTCATGGATAGCAGTTTCATTTTCTTCTCAAAATTTGTAATGATTATTGATCAAATAAATATATATTGAATAGTTGACAGATTTACAAACAGACACATGTTGGCTATGTCTCAGTTAAACAAAACACAACAAAAAAATCCCCCAAAAAGCCAACCAATACAAACCAACCAAAAAAACCCACAAACCAAACAATAAAGAAAAAAATCATGCCAGCTTCTCAAGTTTTAAGAAAGCTCCTCAAAAGCTATTATCTGGAAAGCAAGATCCTGAGAAGTCCAATGCTGCCAAGCAGAGAACAAACTCACCCCTGGAATGCAAAACCAAACTTCCCTCTTCCCCATTCCCTTAGAAAACCCCCCTAAACTCATAACACACAAAACACCGTTATAAGCCTAAATAAAAATAGCAGTTGTTTTAAGTGAAGTGATGTCCTCTGTTCAAGCTGCAATGGCAAAGGGTACTTAGACCAGAAGCACTGCAATGAAAAGTTGTGTAAAAAAATTGCCACCTATCAAACTGAATCTAAGCACCAGATTGCAAGCAATAATCCAGTGCCAGACTTGAGTCAGGAGATGAAAAGGAAGAATTAAGAACAAAGATGAGTCTACAATACCTTCCTAATTTAGGTCATCAGTATACTAAGCTATCATTTACTTCCATTGGAGCCAAGTCCTGAATAAATAACTGAGAAACAGAAAGCAAATGGGGAAGCACAGATGTGGAAGCAGTCAAAATGGCCCCAAAATTCACTGTTGTACGCTTGCTGACCAATTTGGCTTTTGCAAGCCCTTTTTCTTCATAAGCAACACAAGAAAGAGGCCTGAAATTTACCACATGGCAAACCCAAGACTGAGTTGTGTGCCCCATCCACTCTCTGTCACAAGTGACAGGCACACCCTTCCTGCTGTATGCCAAGATGTACTGCACTACAAACATTGTCAGCAGTTACAAGTTTTGTGCTGTGAGACTAATAAAATAAACTTCTGAGAACAGAAAATAAACGTGAGCATAAAAACAAGTCAGTCCAGAGCCAAAGCTATAGAGCTGTGAATAAATCCAGAATTATTGTCCTTACAAAACTGTCAAGTAAGGGGGGGGAGAACAGACCAGTGGACATTAGGACACTTCTTTGTTTCTGCCAAAACAATCAACTAAAACCACGAGAAACCCTGTAACCTCAGCTGTTGCAATGTAACTGCAGCACTCTGCCAAAGGATGTCTTCCTCAGAAGATAACTAAACACATGTTAAAGTGAAAAAAATCTTCTAAGGAGAAAAGGCTGGATTGAGGCCCAAAACAGTGTATATAAAATAAACAGTTCAAAAATGCACAAACTAATCTGTTTTTCAATTTCACTACCTGCAAAACGCAATTTATACATATTACTGTACATAACTTAAATGCAACTTACTTATACAGTGGACTATAATTCATTCCTGCCAAAGTTCTCATGTGGCTAAGAAAGCAGCTGTGCAGATGTGAAGCAAGGGTTAAGCAACAAGGATGAAAAAAGGCTGCATCTGCTATTTCATTTTGCTCTAAAACAGAAGATTCCATGGAGACTGTGAAAACTTGATTTGATAGCAAATTTCTAGAATAACTGAATTTTGATGATAAATATCAAGAGGCACCACTCCAAGACTAAATAACCTTTGGAAATTCCCAAGCTAAGCAGAACCCATGCACTATTGCTTCAAAACAAGCATCCTTGAAATTCAATTATACATCAGATTATAAAAGCCAGCAAGAGTACTTCACTGTTCACCAAATATAATACAGAACAATGGGGATTTCAACAAGGAAGCAACAGTAAGGTTAAAAAGAAATATCTGCACCTCCTTCCAAATTCATCAGCTTGACAATTTCAAAGATTTACAGCATTAAAACACAGTAAAATTCCAACTTGCTTACAATGCTTGTGCTAGCATGTGGCTTTGAAAACTAGAGATTAAAAAGATCTAAAAGTACAGAAATAAGTTAGGTCTTATGAAGGATTCTGTGTCTGTAAGAACTATATCAGCACACGATAGATTAAAATATCCAGCTGGTGGCTTGTTTCCAGCAGAACCAGTAGCACAGCAAACCATTTAATTCACTTGATCCTGACTCAAGGAGCTGTACAGCTGGAAGCCAGTATTGGTGTATTGCAAGAACAAAGTTATGGAACACAGAACATACAGCTGTCAGTGGCAGGGTGGACTACCTTCACTACAACCGTGGAGGGAGCAGCAAGTAAGAGACAGAAACTCATTTCTGTTTTGTAGAAGAGGGAAGTAATGAATGAGTAGGGCAAGAATGCAGCAGTAAAGTAAATTTTAAAATACGAATATCAAGAAAGTAAAAACTGCAGAAACAGAAAAAGATGAATTTGGAAGGAAGATTGCACTTCTGTATATTAAGTCCAATAGGCCTCTAAGATGCAAACTGTAAAAATGTAGGCTTGGAAGGGACCTCAAGAGGTCCTCGAAATTAATCCAGCTTCTATTTTCTTGTGCCTTTCATAAAGGAAAAAAACATTTGGTCCACTGTTCTCCAAACAGCTTTTATCAGCACATCATCTCTTTAGACATTTTGTTTGTTATTAGAACTAGAAAAGTCTTTTTTTTTCAGTCTTTTCCTAATATGCCCTCATTTTATTTATTTATTTATTAATTGGCAAACTCTTGTTAATTAGTTTGCTTCATGTTTAAAGGCTGGAAATAAAACTGCCACAATACCCTACTTAGGTTTTCACTAATTCTCGAGTGACAGGAATAATTACCTCATATCTCTTCTTTAAACCACCCTTAGCAAACTAACAATAACCTCATGTAATTGACTCAGTATGAGATTTATGTTCTCTGCTAAAGCTTTTGTTTTTTTAATAATCTTCCTATTTTGTCAATTATTACCCATTTGGTATAGGCTAATATACACACTGCAAAAGCACATATTAGTGAGTATGCTGGGTGGGAAACTCCAGCAAGTTTCCCCCATTTGTTTTATAAATGATGCTAGTTAACAGAAAGATACATTTTAGCTTTATCTACAGTACTTTTTGAAATTATCCTTATAAAACCACTAATAACAGGAGCACGAACATCAGAAGGGGGTGAAATAAACACGGCCACCAATTTGTGCAAATGCACTCAATGGGAACCTGCCACTACATGACCTGAAAATTATGTAAGGGGAAGCAAAAGAAGTAAACATTCTAATTTTTTTTTAAGCTGGTATTTAAATATCTATGAATAAAATGACTGCTAAGAAACTCTGATAAGATAGCTTCAACATTATCTCAAACTTCTAATTAAAATTAAATTAGACCTCTACAATTACCTAAATGCACTTATAACAACTGAGAGAACTGAAACACAGACTACCACTGATTCAAGAATAAATACTTAACCATGTTGTCCTTTTCCCTGAACTACTTCTTCAATAATAACAGTATCATTAGCCTTACCCTTTAGATAATGTAATGATACAGAACAGTAATTTATAGAAAACATGGAGGCAGAACTGTTGAGTACAAACCTGTAATCTTGTTTCAAGGGCTCGGACAGTAAGCAAACCATTCTCTTGCAATCCTTCTGCAGCAGGAACATCATGTTTATAATTGATACCACTCTGAAAGAAAAAAAACAAAACCAAAACCCTGAATGAATTAAAAAGGTGAAGGTAAGGTACAGGCTATTACACAGCATTATAAAAATCTGGGGGAAAATACAGCAACCCAGCAGAATCACACAGTATGCCTTTTAAAAGAAAAATCCTTTTTTCTGAAAGCAATTAGAATTTGATAGTACATAATGGAAAGACCCAATTATGAGAAGATAATTAACAAGCAATATGGCCTTAATTAAATTAAGAGTTCTTAGCCAAAAGGTAAGCATTGTGGCAAAACTGTTACGTATGAGAAGCATTTGCAACTGCATTAATTTCCCAACAGAATGTTGATACAATCAAAGAAGCAAAATAATGTCTTCAGATAATTTAAGATTACAGCAGGGAGTATTGTATTCAAACTTCAGGGCATTTCACAGCACACATCCAATTTCACTTTGCATCAATACTTCAATGATCTGTTGAGGTTTTCTTAATTTAGTAAGCACAGACTGAGTAGCTGAGAAAAGGCAAGCTCAACTTACTGCATAGTTGACCTCCCCAAGATCTGTTATTTTGAATGTACTTAACACGTCTGTATTGGAGTCATCCTTAAAAAGCAGTAACAGCTGCTCACTTCCAGAGCCAATAAAATCATCCACCAGAACACACTTCACTTTTTGCCATTTGGAAGCCACCTACAGTAGAAGAGGTTTTAAAATACATTTATTAGAATAAATCTTGTATTTGAGATCTCATTTTGGTGAAGCTTGCTTTCAATTAAGAGGGAGCCTATTCAGTGAAATACAGTAATATTTAGAAGTTTCAAGCTCTCACTCTCACCCCATCATCTAGAGCCTATGTAACTCTGGGAAAAACTAGCCATTTCTCTTTAAAGAACACTTTCCAAATTACAGGTTGCAGGGAAGATGACAACTTTTCAGTGTCTTCAAACAGCTTAAAAGCTGAATGATGTAGCATTTATTTAGAAGCAGTAATACTTGCAGATCAGTTAAAGGCATTATACCTTTGACACTGAGAAATATCTTGGTTTCGCAACAGACTTAAATATGTTTGAAAGTTAAAGACATATTTTTATAATAATGACAACAACTAAATAGTACAAATTTTTATTTCCTAAGTTATACAAGTCTTCCTGTCAGATTACTACCAAACCCTACCAGAAATTTAGTCTCTCCTAATTTTAGGAAACAATAGCAAGGCCTTTTCTTGTCATTTCCATAAAACAATGTTTTCTAGACACAACTTTTTGTTATTAGGAAATGAGGCTCAAAAAGCTTTGATGTTCCAATGAGCAGTTTATGCTTTGCAATGGTATCAGGTTACTTCTAACACAAATCATCTAGGCACACTCAAAACTGTCTTGTAGTTTGAAGTTCTCACACTACTGCAGTTTTCAACTAGCAACAGAAGCTTTGGTCAGATTCATGAACGTATTACTAAATGAGAGAATCCCATCTTCATTTTCAGATATATAAGCAAGCAATGGATAAACCATGTCATACTTTAGACAGGTTATTTTACCCACAGCAACAACAATAAACAAACAAGAAATCTAAATCTGCATCTTAAACATGCAGATTTTCAGTTGCAGGACCTTCAATAAGACAATACATACAAAAAAGGTAGTGGTAAAATGGAGCTGTTTAAAGCCACCAGTACCTGTAAGCAGTCTCTCCTCTGTACAACACAGCTGTTTCCAGAGGCAAAAGACACAACAAATAGCAAATCATTGCTACTGGTTACAGCTGGATTTACTGAACATGGCTTTTCATAAGGAAGATCACAAACACCTTTAGGGACACCACTTTGGAACCAAATAAGCTGCTTCTTGTGGGTTATGGCAACAAGAGATATTCGGAGCTGTTTTTTCCATCTCTCACTCTTGCAGATGTGGACAGAAGACACCACTCTGCTGTAAGCATGAGGCATGAAGCACGTGCCAGTCAGCATTTTTTGTGTTTGAATTGCGTATCCAAAGAACTCACTGCCCCAGATGGCTCTGTCTGAAACAGAACACCCATCTGCATCTTCAGTCTCTGGCAGGCAAGCAGTTCTTATCCCTAAGACAACAGTGCCTTCACCAACAATTTCACCTGTCCACACTACAGAAGAAAGCTGAACAGGAGCACTTTGAACCACGCAGGTGTTGGAAGAGATGTAGAACAGCTTGTTGGTATGCCTCCACAACACTGATGGGCCAGCAAACAACCTGATGTCTTCTTTCAGCTCATAATCCAATTTAAAATAAAAGGACTGCTCAAATTGATTTGAACTGTGAAGCAACAATACAAAGTATTTGATGTTATTCCGTTTTTTCTTCTTCATCAAAACACAGGGAAGAATAATCCCTGTTCTGGAATCGGTTGTGCAGCTACAACAAACCATTTCAATTTTTGAGTGACTGGCACGCATGCTGAGTAGTCCAGAAGACTTCTGAACAAACAGCTTAGTGTCTCTGTTGAACGCCATCCTTCTGACACATAAATTCATTGTTTTATCATCTGCTTCCTCTGCAGGCTTTGGATTTGACAGCTGAAATACAAGGACTTCACCATTGTAGGACAATAATTGATCTTGCTCACTCAGAAGCATCTTGATTTATCTTTATGTATATTCCTCTACAAGAAAACCGTATGTGTCCCCATTTCTGTCAGGCTTATTTCTTTGTGAAAATTTTAACTTATCTGGACATTTTCCATCTACAAAAAGCAAACAAGAAAAAAAATTAAATTATTTTAGGACTAGCTGAACTGATCCTTAAGAATAACGATGTGTTGCAAAGCAATAACACGGAAAAATTCGAGAATTTGGCCAGTATATGCTTTAACCTCGCAGATTAATAATAAAATTAAGCAACTTTGTACCGAGAGACTTAAGTAACAGAAACATATCAGAAATGTTTCTTTACCAAAGTATGAATTCTCTGGTTATGAACAGCCGCACAGTATAATATAAATTGATAGAGACCAAACCACAGAGTCACAATTCGTGTGATTGCGTTGAAGGTATCAGCGCCACAAATATACTGAGCAAGCTGATGCTTTGAATTCTCAAATTAAAGAGCGTTCTCTCGGGCGCAGTGCTTATTAATAGCTATAGTTCATTTTTAGTTGAAATTATAGGGCCTGGGAGGAGGAAGTTCTCTGAAGAAGCATCCAGTCATTTTGCGACCAAGTAGACTCGCGCCCTCTCTCCCTCCTCGCCCAGAGAAGGCCCCGGGGACCCCGAGGGAACCGCAGCCGCCTCACCGAGTTTCACTCAACTTGCGGGGTCCGCAGCGACGGCCCTCGCCCGGCTCAGGCCGCGTTACCGCCTTCCCCGTCAGGGCCCTGCGGGCTCCCGCACAGGGACCGGCACAGAGACGGGCAGCGACTGCGGCCTCCGCGCCGGCGGGGCCGCTCCCNCAGCCCGCTGCCCCGAGGCCCCGCCCCCTGGCGGAGTCACGCGCCGCTCCATCCCCTTTTCCCGCCGCCCCTCGCGCTGCCGGAGCCGTCTCAGTGCGGGAGGCGCGGGCGGACCCGCTGGATCATGGCTGAGGTGAGTCCCTGCGCCCCTGCCCCCTCACTGCCCCCTTCCTGCCCCCTCACTGCCCGCCTGCCGGGCCTTCCCTCGCCAGCCGCCGTCCGCAGCCTCGCGGGGTTGGTGGTCCGCCGGGACGGGTGGCCGGGCCCTGCCGTGCAGATGAGGGGATGGGGCTGTGTGGGGCCCTGGCCTTTCCCTTTCTTTCACGGCCCTCCTGTTGCCTGTTTCCCTTCAGCAGCGACAGGAGAAGGCGGCGCTGATCAGCGAGACCCGGCGGCGTTTCGAGGCGGAGTACCTGCCAGGTGAGCTGCGAGCGGAGCGCGGGGGCTCTGGAGCTTGTCCGCTGTCGCTTTTCCTTTCGGGCCGCCAGGTGTTCCGCTTCCCCGGGTCTGGGAGCGTATGTGCCCTTTCGCGGGATCGGCTGGGTCGGAAAAGGCCTCCGAGATCATCGAGGCCAACCTGTGACTGAACACCTGTCACCCAGAGCACGGCACTGAGTGCCACGTCCTGTCTTTCCTTAAACACCCCAGGAACGGTGACTCCACCACTCCCTGGGCAGCCCATTCAAACATCTAATCATTCCTCCTGTGAAGAATTTCTTCCTAATGTCCAATCTAAACTTCCCCTGGCGCACTTAAGGAGTCCGAAGCCATGGAAGGGTGCGATGCCCAGCAGGTTTCTGTGCTGGCTCTCGGTGCTCTCTGTCTGCTGGGTCCCTGTCTTGGGCTGCAGGATGTGCTGGGACCAAGCTCTCGGTCCTTTTCTCTTGCGGTTCTGTTTGTTTGGCTGTAGGGTAGCGTCTGGGACACTGCTGTGCTTGGTGTTCGTCGGACATACAGCATGGCAGGGAAGGGAGGTGTTCTGACCTCACCGACTTTGTCAAAGGAAGAGTTGTTTTTCTGGAGTAATTTGCACTCGAACATCATGCAGGCCATAATTAAGATCATGCTGCATGTCCAACTCGATTCTTAAGTGCAGGTGTATTTAAATTTGTAAATGAAGGCCGGGACATGCTGGGGATGCCTAGGGGAGAGGGAAGACTCTGGGGTAAGCCGAGCATGGTTTCCTTTTATTTCAAGTTTAATTTGTATTGCTTATGCTGGAAGAACGTCGAGTATGCTAACAACTGCAGTAAGCAGTATGTTTTATTATGACTGTCTAGAGACTTTCTGTTGAAAACATGCTTCTATGCAATTTTTAATGCAAATACAGTAAAGTCCAGTAGTTGTGTTACCTGCATTTCCATCAATACGAGCCTCAGTTCTGCAAACAAATGCTTTGCTTTGATGTTTCTGATCAGAATTATTGAGGTTATCTAGCTGTCTTTACCTTTATATAAGGGTTATGTGCTTCTATGACTTTTTTGTAGTGGGCTAGAACATGCTTTTGGAAAACTTTGATGGTCTTGAGGGTGGTACAACTTTATTTCATATGGTTGCTCTGCTAACTGTCATAAAGGAGACTACTTTGGCCTTGGTTAGAGATGACTTTTATTTCTGATGACAAAATTTATTAGAAAGTGTTGAAGTAGAGAGAGCTTATTTTACCATTTGATATTTCAAAGTGAATAAAAATATCTTTGTAGTGATCGGGCTTGAATGAGTGGAGGATCATCTTAAATTCTATTTTTTTCTGCCTCTTAATGTTTTCAATTAGTGCATATTTTCGTATGGTAGGTGATTCAACTGGCTTTGTATTTTATTATCCTGGAGTCAAACTCATAAATAATTACTTCAGAAAGCCTGAGACTGCTCTGGGACAGTAGTTGTGGAAAAGGAATATTGCTCTTTCAGTTAATCTGCCACTTAAAATCTTGGAATTCCACAAGTTTTTCTAGTTCTAAAGATGCCCCTCTTGGACTGGTTGATACAGCCATTACAATAATTGAATACTGTTGCAAGGTAAGCTGTAATCCTATTTGCAGTATTTGAACACTTTTTCTCAGTAAGCCCATTTTTGGGTCATGGTTTAGGGCTCGTGCCCTTCCAAGAAAATAGGATTAAGACTTTTTTGAGTTCGTGTTCTTAAGACTCTGCCACAAGTTTAGGAATGCCACAAGCAAATTAACGTTCTCATGACCACATTCACCAGTGCAAAGCACAGGATTTAAATTTTGTACTGGTTTATCAGCTGTTACTGTGTATGTTCTAAAATGTTTTCTTTTATGCTTCTTAATCAAAGGAATGTGGGGGTGCATGTATGCAGACACCCCCAAACCTGTGACTTTGTGGTGTAAAAGTACAAATGATTGCTTCATACCTGGCAATTTTAGTCTGCTTTCAAAACTAAGGGCACTGTCAGGCTACACTGACAGTGAGGAGCTGATCCTTCCTGTAAAGTTTAGTGTGGTCGTAGAATTGTGGGCCTCTACAGAGCAAACTTTATTCCTTTTACAGGTGAACTGCAGATGTTAAAGTCTGAGCAAATTTTCAGGCAGTATTTTTTCTGGAGGTTGCAGCTGCCACTGGTTTTTTTTTCCCTCTGAGGAAAACAATGTAACTGGTTATTCTGGAAACACAGTGATTCTGATCATCAGAGGTGAAGTGGTTCTTCCATATTCTGTAACTCACAGTTACTGGCCTCCCTCCTGCCCCTCCTCATGCAGGAAGAATTGGTAATGGTCAAAAATGCCATGATGGCCTTACAGTAATGTTTATTTTTGTTATGAAATGAAAACTTAGAGGGTCTTTGAAGTCCTACTTTTTCACTGAAATTATTTATTGGCAGAATACAATTTTTAGATTAAAGTAGAATCTACAAAAATGTATTGTTATGTAGCTGACTCAGAAAAGTCTAATATTCCAACATGTATTATAATTATTATTATAATAATATACTGTGGTCTTGATAATTTTCACGGGTGGATGGGAAAAGTTCTGTTCAGCAATTGAAAGCACCATAAATCTGTTTTTTTGAATTATACAGTTGTTTCATTTATGTGACCAAATCAGAAAATGCTTTTGATAGTCAGATATAGTGTGAAAAATAAAGTGTCAGAGAACCTTGCTGGCTCATTTCCCCAAAGTTTGCAAGAGAACTTTCTTGCTGAAGTTGTGCAGCAAATTTGGCCATTGAAGTGTTCTAGAAGGAAAGCTTGGCCACTGTTGGATCTTATCTGCAAAGCAGTGTTTCATATTAACTGAGACCTTGTGGTGGTTTTTTCTCTTCAGTTAACTTTCTAGCTGGGTGCCGAAGACACCTTCAGTTCTTGTGAGGACTGTATATCCCAATGATGAAACCCTTGCATTTAAAGGGTTTATTTCCAATTGTGGAAAGGTCCTGTTAGTCCAATAGACTGGAGAATGCTGTCTGATGTGGTAGGCAGACTGCACTTTGTCTTCACTGGTTTTGGGCCTAATTTTTGTTTTGCCTGTTTGGCTTCTTTGTGAGACTTGGTGATGTAAATGGTTTTGCTGGTGAAAGGAACAGTGAAAACAAATGATTTTTTTTTTTTCTAGTACTGACTGGCACTAACAATGTTTTCTAGCAAACAAGCATGTCTTTTTCTATAGTGAATTTCCATTCCTAGGAGGATTTCTAAAATTAGCTTTTATTTCTGGGCTATTACTTTCCATTTTAATGTTACAGTGGAAATTATTTACAATGAAGTCTTGTTAGACTTTTTCAGTAAACTAGTTGTCTTCACATTCCTTTTTTATATTAACCATTTCTAATTGCCTGTTATTTCCTGGCCCTTCCCATTAACATCCTTTTCCTTTCTCCTTTAGGCAGAGCTTAATTTTCAGAAAAGATTTCGCAAGAGAGATTTCCCATCCTTCCAGTGTAAAGGATTAAATTTCGTCATGACCATCTTTAAGCCAGTAGCAAAGGTGTTTAGCTAATCGTATGGGTTGATTGAAAATAAAATTTTAGACATATGGGACACCCTTAAAAAACAGTGATAAGGCTATTGTAGAAGACTCTTAAAGTCATGTTTGCATACCTGCATGTCTTTTTATGCTCTGAAAAGTCTGTTTTCACTGGTTCTTGACTTTTAGGCTGAGAATAGTGGAAGGATAAGATGGGAGACGTACTTTCATTAAAAGTTCTGTAACATTATTGATTGAGCTTTTTATTGAAGGTAGTCTTTATTGTCACTGAGAGTGTTCAGCTTTGCTAAAAGTCTGTTTGTCTCTCTTTGTGGAGGCAGATACTTTATTTGTTTATTGCTGCTTGAGGTCATTGAAATAATTCCTTATTGGATGGAAATGATGTTCATTTTTTTCTTCATCCCTGTCCCTTTATGGCTACTGACCTTCTTAAATTGTTTCTAGTATTGCTTATTTTCTCATCTAGCAACTGAAGGCACATACCTGAATTGTTATTGTACTTACTGTAATGTTTGCCATCAACAGCCAATTAAAATGGGTTTCCTCTTTGTAGCCACAGTCAGAGAAATAATTATAACCATTTTAGACCAAGACTTCTTGGCTGAAATAGCTTTAAGACAGTAGTTAAATTGAGTCTCTTTGTGTAATGTAACACTTGGCATACTTTTCTAAGTCGGTTTTTTCCCTCTACTTTGTACAATGAAGTTTTTGTTTTTTTCTCTATTAAAAGGCATGCGGTTGCTGTCCCTACTTAGCTTTATGTATGGCTTGTTCTGTAACACTACTTTTCTACATAAGAGTTTTTTCTGAAGGGAGGGGTCATTCAGGTTTTTCATTCTGAACTTCTCTGGATTAATTTAGTGTGGGACTTACCTGTGCTGCCTGGTTTTGAGTTCTGTAGTTGTTCTTCTATATTCTTGTTGAATATTCTCAAATTTGTGTTATTTTTCCTAAAGCATGAACAGTAGAAGAAAGCACAGCACTGTTCTGGTAACCATGGCATGGATCAGGTTGGAAGGGACTGCAGTGGCTTGTCTGGTCCAGCCTGCTCAGGCAGGGCCCTGCCAGAGCACAGGGCACAGATTTGCATCCAGACAGTCCTTAGATGACTCAATTCCCTCTCCGGGCAACCTGTTCCAGTGCTTGATCACACACAGTGAGGAAGGTCTTCCTCATGTTCAGGTGGAACTTCCTGTGCATCAGTTTCTGCCATTGCCTCTTGTCCTATTGCTCGGCACCACTGAGCAGAGCCTGGGCCCATCCTGACTCCTCCCTGCAGACACTGACAGACATTGGTGAGGTCTCCTCACAATCATCTCTTCTCCAGGCTGAACAGGCCCAGCTCCCTCAGCCTGTTCTCACTGGACATGCTCCAGTCCCTTAATCATCTTTGTAGCCCTCCACTGGACCTGCTCCAGGGGCTCCTGGCATTGTAATTAAATGGCATTGAAAAAAAGAGTGACGTAAAGAGAAGGGATTTTACAATTTGTGCCTCAAAGAACTTAATGAAATCTTCTAGTGAAAGTATTGCAGTGAAATTTGTGTGCGTTCAGTTTTGCGTAATTCTGCAGTTGTTTTCAGAGCTGTTTTCTGGTGTTATCCAAGATCCTTTATATTGAAACATAGTAATTAAGTGATATAGTTTCACTGGAAGCTTCTCAGTTTGAAGAAGACAACTATTAAAATGGCAGAATGTGCTCATGGAAAGAACAGATGTCCTCACTAAAGCAAAAAAAAAAAAAAA
>VZRO01005375.1:203257-251648 GCA_013397915.1 Daphoenositta chrysoptera
AAAAAGGCAAGTAATATTAGAAGTTGCTGTTAAAACAGAACTTTGTCTTCTTCCAGTTTTTTCTCTTGACCTCAACTGCTTAATGGGAAAATGAAAGTAGCTTTAACCAACTATTTCCAAAATAAAGTTAAATACCTGGTCACTTTTGCTCAAATTTTCCTGAAGAAATTTCAGTTAAAGGAATAAAGAGAGCTAATAATGGCCACATCTCCTTGCTACTGTCACTCCCTTATGTTGAATTTAGAACTTGGCAGATTACCCTTTTTCTTGTGAGTCTTGCTTAGTTTCTACAGTTTCCCAGGTCAATGGAAAAGTATTGCAGCATCCCAGTTTTTCCTCTTCCATGGGCTGTGGAACTGTTCCATGATACAGAAAGGTTTGAGTGTCTTGGACTGAGGGAGCAACCAGGTTTCCAAGCTTCTGGACTATGAAATGTTGCATAAAAGTATGGCACTGCTGCTACTCACGTGGTTTTCAGTAGCTCTTTCTGAACAGAAATAGCTGGTAGTGCTGTTCCTTGTGCTACCTTTGGGGAAAGTGATGTGTGTTCCAAATACCTTATGAAATTCTGTTATGGACTTAATTACAGAAATGGCTCTCTTTCTGAGCTGAGGGTGACTAAACTTAGTGTCTCAGTGTCCTAGTGGCAGTCCTGCAAGTGTGAAGAAACAAGCACCTAATTTTCCTTTGAGAAAAGTGTCAGTATATGTTTACAGGTATCTTAAATGGGTAGGCTTGGAGATTGTCTGAGGTAAGTTACTTCAGTTTATAGTTTCACCTGAATTTCCATATGGGTGCCCCTCAAATACTGTTTCGTTTTTGGCCTCTTAGTTGTTGTGCAGGATGTATTTAAATTGTATTGAGAATCCCCAATGTCTTATTTTCTTTCAACTAATTCTCATTTAACTCGAGAAGTTTCTAATAATATGGGAACTGCACTCAAGTGTTCTATGAGTGATTTAAAATTAGAAACATTCTGATTATTTCACAGCATAATTTGAAAACAAGTTTCCAGATGTCTGTAGAATTACGTGACAGATTTGAAGAGGAATTCCTCCTCTGAACTGACACATTTTCAATCACTGGGTTCTTGGAAGGACTCCATCAATTTTATATCACTCTGCTTTTTGTGTGTGACATAAAACACCTTTCTTTTGGATTCACATTCTCATTTAAATTTTACTTATTTTGTAATAAGAATTGGATAAATCAGGTAAAAGTAATACAGTATTCAGTCCTCAGTACTGTTCTGTCAATCTTGTTAAGCTAACCTGATTCAAATACTGGCATTCTGCAAGTGCTTGTGGACGCAGAACTTGACTAGTTGTTTCCCCTGGTTTTAGGGTGTATTGTAGCATATATGTAAATTCAGATTACATGTACCTTGTTGATAATTTAGTTACAGAAGAGAGGAAGAAATACTTTTATAACTATCCCTGTCTCTCAATGCAGCTTGCTTTCCATTGACGTTGGAAGTTTGGATTAAACATTTTCTCCATTTCTCTTTCATTTTCTTAAAATATCACAAAGTTAAATGTCTGTTTTTAAAAATATTCTGAGTTCAGAGTTTGGAACAACTTGTTAGTGACCGAGAAATGTGTTCTGAGGTTTGTTCCATGTGATGATCTGTCAATGGTTTTAAATTACAGTTTGATACAAGATGCACAATTCTCTCATTTTCACAGATGTGCTCTCAAACAGATATTGAAAGCAAAGAGAGCCTCAGAAAGTGGTGAAATGTTATCCTGTTAGTTTTTACCTGGTGGTGGGTTTTCTCTTTAGTTACACAGTACCCAAATCCCTTATTTATAAATGATATATGTGGGACTGATCTCAGCAAAGTACTTGGCTGATTGATTAACTGCAGTCACTCATAGCTGGAAGCCAGTGTGTGTTAGAGATTATTAAACCAAGGTGAAGTGGTTAACTTGAAATAAGTAGTTAGCTTTTCTCAAACAAAACTTCCTAAATCATTGGGGGAACTACAAATTTCAAATGAGCTGTTGAGACTACAAAATTTCACACCCAGGATTTTTGCCATTCATCTGTGGTTCCTCTAGAGCCACAGAGAAGATAAACATTTCAATCTGGTGATGAGTGATCACTTCACTGGGCTTAATCAGAATATAGGAAATCAGCTGTCCAGTGCAAATATGGAAATCATGACAAAAGGAACTTCAATATTTAAAAGGTTTTTAGTGGATTAGAGGCTTTTGGGCAGAGGAGAAAGTAGGGGACTAAGATTAAGGAAAGTGGGATTAAATTCTAGGTTTATCTAAGGAACAAAGTAAAGCAGTGGGATGGGATCAAGGGAAGGAGAAATTTGAGGCCTAATGAAGAAGGAACATGATAGATGATGTATGTGAGAAGCAGCCAGATGTGAAAAGATGCATTGGGGGACTGCAACTATAATAACTCTTGGTGGATGGACACATTTAAATTGATATATTCTTATAGTTACATGGACTGATTTATAACAGGAAACAGTATAAATTGAAAGACAAGTAAAATAGGTTATATTTTTGCATGTAGACCAGTAAAACAATAAATATTAGCAGAATTTAATGGTGTCTTTTTCTTAACTCCTTCCTCAGAGTTAAGATGTCTGATGGAAATACACATTCCCAAGCCATCCCATCACAGGTCTAAAGAGTTGTAAATGGCTCTGAAAGCAGTTTATTGCTGCTGATAGAGAAATAGCCTTTCCAGTATGTGAAAATTAAAACACTTTTATTAACAGCCTTGATTTTTTTCCATGGTAATCATGAATTTAAGTGAATAGGTTAAGAGCTTATGGTTTTTTAGTAGTTAGCAGAGATGTGTATCACTATCTGTTGCTTTCAGCAGCCTGTTTCTATTATGGGCTCTTGATTTACATTCTATTTATAGAAATAGCTCCAATTAGCATTTGTGTTTTACTTTCCTGTTTAAAAATAAAAAAAAAACCACCAGAGCAGCAGCAAGTCTTGTTTTATCTGAAGTACTTCCAAAAGCGTATTAAGCCTGTTAATGTGTTGCTAATATGATAGAAGAAGATACAAGAAGCCTTGGGGGCATTTGTGCTTCTCTAGAGTTGCATGTAGTTTTTATTGGGTAGTGTAAAAATTTATAACAAGTGTAAACTGCTATTTTTTTAAAGAAAACAATTTTGTTTAATGCAATTATGTATAGTGCATGCTCAAAACCACAAATTTTAATAGTTGTTGTCACACATTTTATAGTCTAACATGCTGATGCCTATAAATTTGAGAACTCAAGCATGTGCTAGTGGTGCGTAATACATACTTTTATCAGTACACAAAGTCAAAGACTATATACTAATTCATGTTAATTACAGAAAACCTGTTTTAGGAAAATTACACCTGTCCCAAATGCATCTTGTTGTTTTCTAATGTTTTTTCTTTGCGCAAGAATCACAGACAACATTTTTCTCGTGAGAGTAATCTTGTAGTGTCCCTAAATATCATTGCAGCAGATAGATGGTTTTCATCAATTCATCATGCTGTGCCTTCTTTGCTTAACTTTGAAACTGCAAGAGAAATCCTATGTACCTATAGAGACCTTAGAGACAGACATACACTTGACAAATCTCTTCACGTTTTTGTAGCAAATGCTATAGACACTAACTTATTTATTTCCTAGATAAATCAGATAAATATGATTCTAGAGATGTGGAAAGACTTCAGCAAGATGATAAATGGGTTGAAGACTACTTGATTTGGCGTCATGATGTTGTGGATGACACTTTAAAGATGATTGATGAGAGCTTTCAGTGGAGGAAAGAATACACAGTTAATGGTAAGCTATGTTATATAGTGATTTTGAAGGTGTGTGTTGCTTTCCTATTGAACTACCACTGACCTCTTACATGTAGTTTCATTAAAAACATCTTAAAGGTTTGCAAATACCTCAGAGAACTGAGCAAGAACTTCAAAAAAAAAAAAAAAGAGAGACAGAGACAAAGTGTTGCTTTTTATGTTGACCAGTAGTCTCTCAGTTTGTTGTGGTTCCATATGTCTGTTGAAAGGGTGTTTAAGAGGAAGGAAGGAAGGGAGCTATCTCTTGTTTTGTCCTTTTGCATCATAGAATAGAGTCCTAAAAAAAAAAAAAAGCAAATAACAAAAAACTCCACAACAAACAGGGTTCTCTTGTTCATTGTAATAGCACTGGTCTGGTGCATTAAATAAGAAATCTCATTTTTGCACTGTGAAAATATTGTGAAGGTGAACTCTATCTACAGGACTTCACGCTCTGAATTAAAGGATAGAGCATGGTGGGGGAGGCTTCAAATCTGAAAAAAACCCAACATTTGCAGCATTTTTTTCTGTAGATTTTTTAAAATTACTCTTACTTCATAAACAGATTCTACTCTATAGCATGAGTAGAAGATAGTAAACATTTCAAATGATCTCAGTATTTGCATCAGTTTAATAATGGCCTTGGAAAGTGGCTTATAAAGGTTTTTTTTTTTTTGGTAGACTTTTGCATTTTTAGTGACTTCTCTTAAGTTGCAATGTGATTATTAATATGATTACTGAAATAGTATTTCATTTGGTTTTGCAGACTTGTCAGAATCTGTCCTTCCAAAATGGTTATTTGAAATTGGTGCTCTCTTTCTGCATGGATACGATAAAGAGGGCTATAAGTTATGTAAGTTCTACAGAATACACTATTTTCATTATTTTGTTTCCAGCAATTCATCATATTGAAAAATAAGCATTTTAAGAACAGACATAGGTATGTGTTGGCTACTGTTTTGACTTAAAAAGGTAATTGGGTAATAAAGTATTTTTTTATCAAAGAATCTGCTGAGTTGGAAGGGACCCCCAGCAGGATGATGGAGTCCAACTCCTGACCCTGCACAGGGCAGCCTCAGAATTTCACCACAGGCCTGACTCTCAGACAGGCTTGGTGATGTGATCACTGTCTTGAACAAGAACATAATAGTTAAATGTATGTTCTGTGTCTGAATAGGTGTTTCTCTTCATCTTGAAATACAGAGTCTAGCTAACATGCTGTATTTAAAAACATTTGTTTCTTTACATGAAACAAAGTGCTATTTACTTTAGTTTTGCAATTGGAAGTAAAAGACATGGAGAAGAAACCTTTTTTACTAAGGCTTTCCAAGTTTCATGGAGAAGAATATTGAGCATATATAAAATTATTTTCAGGCTTGTCTAACTTTGATATTGTAAAGATAGTAAAAATGAAAGCTACTCTTCACATTATTGCCCTGAATATTTCTTTTTTCACTTATTGTAAAATCAGTGAGATTATACATTTACTGTATAATCAGTAACTTAGTTTCAGACATTTTTATAAAGTCTTTTACTTTGAATTGTGCCTGTGGATTTTATTTTTCTATGTAAAAAGAAGTCTCTGTATGACTTATTTTTTTTTATTCCAGAAGAATATGCACTGGGCTTTCATTTATACAATGTTGCTCACATCCTGGAATTTTAAATTTTATTTTAGAAAGATCTGTTGCATAATTCTTAATGTGTGTATAAGTAGTTTTTCAAAACATGTCAACTGCAATGCTGTAGGAAACCTAAGCAGAAAAGGAAACATTAATTTTGCAGCAATACTTAGAATATATGCTGAACATAATATTGTCTGAAGACCATGTGATTTAATTTAAAATTATGAAATGCTAATCTAGGTAAGTAGTCTTGAAATACACTAAAAGTGGTTTTCCACTTTATTGTTTCTTCTGGGGTGTAGTTCTTTATATTTTCAAATTTTAAAAAGTTACAGTAAAAAATGTGAGTTAGAAAAATGGGGTATGTGAAGAGTGCAGTTGTTTTTCTGGCTGTCCAGTGGTCACAAAATCAGGACAAATGTAGACTACAAACTCAGAGGTGTTAATGCATTTAAGTGCATCCTCTATAGTTATTTGCATGATGTTTTCTGTTAGCTTGGATCTTTCATTTCAACTTTTGTGTGTTTTTGTCCAAGTTTGGTTCAAAGTGAAACATCATACAAGAGATCCTAAGCAGCAACTTGACAAAAAGAAACTGGTCGCTTTTTGGTTAGAACATTATGCCAAGAGAGATCATGGAAAGCCCTTAACAGTGGTATTTGACATGGCTGAAACTGGAATCAGTCACATAGTAAGTATTTTTACTGTCTTGTCTTGATTGCTTTTGGAATTATATAACCTGTATTCCTAGAAAAAGGGAAGTCCCTGTACAGTCCTTGACACCTAAATAACTTAACAATTATTGACATCAGTAATATGTAGGGCTTTTTCCCATCACATGAGAAGTTTCCAAAATCTTTTCTTACATATTGAACTTTGTCTTCTGCAGTATGCTGAAAACTTGCTTTTAGTTTGGTGACTGAGCTAAGCTGGGACTGAGCTAAGCCAGTTTAGATTGCCTATCAGTATGTATTTACTGATTTAATCTAATAACTAAAAATCTCACAGATTGTCTTTAGGTAAAAAAACAAAATGTGTTTCTATAGAATAATCACATTTTTCTTACCAAGTGCCATGCTGTCCTGTTATTACAGGAATGGCTGAAACTTGTATCTTGGTGCTTTTTTTTGTGGTAGTGGTATGGCAAGAATGAATTTAAATATAAGTAAAAAGAACCCACCCCCAAACCCAACTCCAAAAACATATTTATACCTAGCATAGGCAAGATAATTAATGTTGCATTTAGGACCTTGCAACTGTGCAGTACAGGGCCACCAGCTTATGAGGAGGTATTTTGACAAATAAATATGGTGTGATTCTGTTTTACAAGGTTGGTGCTCTTACCTGTGGAGTGACAGCTGTCTATCCATACTCCTAAAGATAATACTGGAACCTCAGCTTTATATAACAGGAGTAAAGGATTGTGATAGTTTTCTTGATGTGAAAGACTAATTTGATTTGGGTTTATGGAATATATCCTGAAGCAGCTTTATTCCCCCCTGTGTCTTTGAGACTCCCAAAGACAAAATCTCAGCAAGTGCTGTCTGTAACTGTCCTGTTGTACCCTCTTGCTTTGTAGTTATTATGTTTATTACAGAACAGGAATATTGTTTTAATGGCTGTTCATAGCCATGTGGAATAATTGATGAATTTATCCTAAAAGAAAAAGAACTTGGATCTGAGTTCTTTTCCAGAGCATGCCTCATTTGTTTGTTCTGTTGCCATGGACATCTACTATATCACTTTTATCACTGGTATGCAGGAGATAATTCTGATAGCTCATGGCTTGTTCCACCAGTTCAGGTAACTAGAATAAATTCAGTTATTGAGTGGTCTGGGAAATCTGCACTTCTCATTCTGGACTTTCATCAAAATAATGGATCTATCCTTCTGCTATCTGATACTGCTGCTTTTGGATAGGCAGCACAATAGAGAGCAGCATCCTGATTAATGGGGATTCTAATCATTTTAATCTATCACTGTGTTTATGCTGTTAAATGAAAGATACTGCATTTGGTACAAGCAACAGACAGTTGAGATAAATGCTTCTATTAGAGGCCACCTTCTGCCTGTAAAGATGTCAAGCTTTCAGTTAGTTTCTGGTTGCTGAAGCCACTTAAAAAGCTTTCAGGTTGTGGGTAGTCCTCTTACACAATGCTAGTTTTTGGGGTTTTTTTTCACTCTGTCCACAAATGTTTTGGTAGTGTGTTTACATCACCCTAGGAGCCCCTTCCCCATTCTTACTGTTATGACAGGCTTTGGATCCTCAGCCAGAAACATGCTGTACTCTTTCTAAAAGTAGTAGTAGTGGTCACTCCTGTTTAAAAGGACTGGGGAAAGTACTCATGGCAGGCTTCCCACCTGAGTACCTTATTGCAGTAAGGTATCTCTTACTTTGTGTCTATACCTGTTTCATAAAAAGCCTTCCTTGTCCTTTACTGTGTAGCCAGTTCCATTATAGCTGGATTTTGCAAAGCAGACTGACTTTACTATTTCTGTGCAGTTGCTCATTGGATAGAGGCATCCTGAAAATGGGAGGTATAGAAGCAGCTCTTCTGAGTGCTGGCTTTGCCCACAGTTTCTCTGCATGCCCCAACTAATACTAAACCAAACAATTCTCTTCAAAGGGAAACTTTTTTTTTTCCTTTGTAAATCTAATACCAAGTGCAGTAGTATATTGAACAGTATGCAGGATAATTATTGATGGGAACTTCCAGTGTATTGAGTACTCTTCCATCTGTCAAGCTTCTCTAGTGCTAAAGGTTTATTTTTCCTGTATCTTTCATGCACTTCTTAAGGCCTGTTGAAACTCTGCAGTAATTTAAATATCTTAGTTACTGCACTGATCGTAGGTCTATTGACATCTTTTCTAGATCATAAGGGGAAGTGTGACCACAATCCTGCAGCAGTTTAATGAAGGAAAAAGCCTTGCATTGTGTTTTAAGGATGTTTGTAGTGTATGCAAAATTTGAACATAGTTGACTACAATGTAACTATTTTGTGCTATTCATTAAATGCATTAACAATGCCTGTATTTTTGAATATTTTAGTTTGCTTTGCATTTATGCTCTGATTTTTTTTTTTTTTTTAGGACTTGGATTTTGTCCGGTTTATTGTCAACTGTTTTACAGATTATTACCCAAACTTCCTCAGTAAGTATTGTATATGAAATATTAAGCATTGTAGACTTGTGTAACAAGAGCATTTCATAATATGATAGAAGATGGGGAAGAGAAAGTGTTTTTTTCATGTGTTTTCTGGGGTAACTTCATGGAACATGTGAATGTTACAGAGTCAGGATATTTGTGTGTTTTTAAGTCAGCAGAACTTTGTATTGTAAATAAACTTTCATCAAAAATCACCTGTCTTCTTGTGAAGTAATAATCTAATACATGTTTATACATAGTAAAAATTATTGAAAGCATATAAGGAAAGGAATGGACCTGTTTTCCTTTGCTCCCTGTTACTTGGGTAACAGTTTGTTCCCCAAGTTCATGTTTTCATGTTCATGTTTGTTACCATGTTCGTGACAGTTTGTATCCTTTAGGAGTCTTCAGGGGTCAAAGAATGGCTTTAGAAAATTATGGGGAGCAATGGTTTATTCTGAAAAGGCATTTTTGTGTGCACACTTAGAAAACCCTGCATACCTGCCTGCTAATTTTTTTATGCATAGGCAAATGCTGCATAGTTTATGCTAGCTCATCTTAAATATGTTGTAAATTTTAGGTGAAAATGTCTGTGAATATTGAAATGCCATACAGCAACTGCTTAAACTCTGAATATTAGATTTCGGCTTGCTGATCAAAGTTCAAAGCTTTGATCAAATATCAAACTTGAAGGCAAGTGCAACATTGTTTTTTGTATTTTGACATTCAAGAGGAAAAAAATTGGGACACTTAAGTATTTTCAAACCTCTCTGCTAAAATAAAGAATATTTGGAAAAAAATAGATATACAAAGACTTAAGTTTATTTGTTTCTTTGTGAAGTAGAGGGTGCTGAATATACTTGTTAAACTTTCTTCTGTTCAGTAGCTGCTTTTTTAGGTCTGGTTGAGATCTTGCCTTTCCCTTATTTGGGACATGAGTTATTAGTAACAATAGGTCACAAAAGTAATATCCCAGGAAGTATATATACAACATAGTATATATAGTATATATACAGCAATGTATAACTTGGAATTTTATTACCTGTTTTCCAAGCAAACAGCTAATGTTTCTAAATAGCAATAGGTTTGTACAAAATTGCTTTTACAGGGAAGTGAACATGGAGGTTTGTAAAAGTGAGTATTTACTTTTTGCATGAATGTTATTGCTGTGCTTGCTCTTAAACAGAGAAATACCTAGCACTTGGTATTCAGATTATTTTTTTCTTTTCAGCAAAGATAGTAATATTTGAAATGCCATGGATAATGAACGGTAAGTTATTTCCTTTTTTTTTTCTTGTCAGATTGTGGTAACTTTTAAAATTTAGCAACATAAATACAAAGCATTTTTCTGCTCTGTGTAGATACAGATGAATAATGGAGTTTGTTAAACATGCATCTTTAAATCTGTCAGTTTAAAGGTTGCACGCTTTTTATTTTTCCTTTTATCATTGTATTTTGGATGATACTTTACATGAAGTCTGTATTCATCCTGTAGTATTTAAAGGTTGGGAGACCTTGATAAATAGTCTATTCCTTGAATGCTTTTAACTAGAATCCTTTCAGGAATCCTATCATCAGCAGTGATGGTGACTTATAACCAGCTCAAAACTAGAATCCACAGTTAAAGATGGATGCCTGACACTGCATGCTTATGTGGTTAAAATTGTTCTGATATGGGTGCTTCAATAATTATCTGTAACTATAATGTACAGGATAGATGTATTATTCCTCTTTTGTTGTCATATGAATACGTATTTTTATGTTGGCTTTATATTTTCCTGCATATTCATGTTTTACTATCACTGAGATAACAATGGTCTTGTAAATGCTTTGTAGATCTAAACAAATACCCTTTAAATCAGCAAAACATTTCAGTGACAAAGAGTGTATGTGTATCTTTCCCAACCTCCCTCAATCAGATTTAGAAATACAGTTGGTTTTACCCCCTCTGTACCTCAAGGGCTAAATTCCAAGACAACAGAGTTGTCAGTTATTAAATCAAAGATACTCTTTCCATTTTCACTGTAAATAATACCTTTTTTCCCTTGCATTGCTCATTCCAATTATAATAGATACTTTCAGAGCAGGTTCTGCAATATCTTAAGGGATGCAACTCACTTGTGTTGTGTAAGATCTATCAGTACACTTGAAAAACCCTACAGAAACAACCAAAATAACAAAACTTCCTGACAACTTATATATACCTTTTGTTTGGTGTTTTGTTTTGTTTTTTTAAAGCTGCTTTTAAAATCGTGAAGGGTTGGCTTGGCCCAGATGCAATCAGCATGTTAAAGTTCACAAACAAGAGTGACGTGCAGGAATACATCAGTGGAGAGTATCTGCCACCTCACATGGGTGGAACTGTAAGTATAATAACATTTCACGTTCCCGTTGTGATAGAGTGGACACCTCCATAAATCCCATGTGTGGAGTCGAGGGTTGGCATTCACAGATGGGAGATTTCTTGAAATTGTTTGGCAATGACAATTTTAAAATCACGATAATATAAAATAGGTTAACTTTATGAGAATTTGGTATCTGCACTCTTAAGTACAGAACTATTTTTTTCTGAATCATTCATCCCCTTATAAGTCACTGGAAACCACTTAATTTTTCTTAAAGGTCTGAAAAATTATCTTTTTTAAGTGTCATTCCTTCTTGTACTTCTTTTCATCCCTGATGAATTAAGAGATGGTGTTTGTTTATGAAATAAGTTCGATGAACAGAAAGTAGATTTCATGGTCCTCTGAGAGTTCTAGTCCTGCTCCAAAGCTATGATTCACTAAAGACAGTTATATTGTAGTTATTTTTCCTTTGTTGTCTCTAGGGCTGCATTTTAAGACATGGCTGTAGAAGATTCTTTTTAAAGAGTAGAGCTCCAAAGGGGTACAACCAGCATCAGTTTAACAGAATCAGAATCCTGTTCTAGTGCAGTCTAAAGAGTGGAACAGCACAAGCACCTTGCTCAACATTTTTCACTTTTCACAAGGCTAGTAGATCACTATTGCATAATCTGCATAATAAATTTGCAGAAAAATTACGCATTAAAATGTTTATAGGCAATTTATGCTAAAAGAATAAGCTCACTGCAGGAGAGTTACTTTTAAATGTTCTTTGCTACCTTTTATTTTCTGAAGTACTTTTGACATTATGGCAGTAACAAGATGGAGAAAAGGAGGGTTGTGTTACAGCAGTAGTAGGGGAGGACATTCTCCTTTGTATATTAAATCAGGGTAGTGTTATTGTGGCTAGAACACATAAAACTTGTCTGGGGAACATAAAAGAATGTTACCTTGTTTTTTATTTAACTGAGATTAGCAGCCTTTGAAAAGTGCATGTGACTCTTTAAGAAAATATACCCTTTTTCTCCATGGAAAATTGCTGCCCCAGCTCCCAGTCTCACGTAAGAACTTTCTCATGTGGAGGAAAGCTGAAATGGCTGCACTGCAGGAGTGGGCATCGAGGGAAGGGCTGATGATGTCTGAAGTGGTTTCAGTAAGGAATTGAATGTTGTTTAGCAGTGGTTCTGGGCCTGGCTCCTGTGGTATTGTCCTATTGTTGCAATAGGGGGCAAGATTTTTTCCTCATTAAAACTGAGTATCACCCATCTGCTTTTTAGACTATCTTACCTAATAGTTCATTATGTCTTTAAAGAAAGAACCTGTGGTTTTGCTAAATATCCTCCTGAAGCATCTGACGGAACATGCAATCTTAGATTTATCTCTAGTTCTGCCTTGGGCCTGAAATGTCTCATTGCTGGTTAGTGATTGTTGATCAAGCTGGCTCCATGTTGCTCATCTGAGAGCATTAACAAGTTTCAGAGTCATGGAGGCGGCTTATCCAAAACATTTATCTGGGGTAGGAAGTTGCAGTGGCAGAAATAAAGTAGTAGAATAGTAATAAACTTGCCTGACAAGGACTCCAGAGGGTTTGACAATTTCAGAAAAACAGCTGTATCTCTGCATATTAAGAGCCCTGTATCTTGAACCAGCATATGCTTTGTTGAGCTATTGAGTTTCACTTGATGGGTGTTTTGAGCTTTTAACCTCAGAGCTGTCATAAATTGGAAGAATCGTTAGCAAATACTGAGACTCCAGAATTGTGCTCTGGATCTTTCTGTCCAAGGTTTCTTCAGTGTACACAGTCAAGCAGGATCTTTGCACCTCTCTGATAGCAAGGAGTTTTTCAGTGCCAACAGACAACTGATTGCTTTTTCTCAGAATTTAACTTTTCTTAAATGATTGTGTGTGATTAACCTTGGCTTCTCTTGAGGTGACTAGATAGAGCACAATTCACCATTATTAGTATTGTCAGGCCTGGCATTTTTTCAAATGCAGTATCTGACTTGCACAAATTGATTCCTTCCATTTTTCTCTCAAGTGTTTGGTTTTGTTTGTGAGGGAATTTTTTTTTGCCCTCTTCCAATTCTCTCTCTGTCATCTTTGATTTCCACACGTTTAGTTACAGATCTTCATATTTGCAATGAGCATAATGCCAGTGAAGAGCACAGCATAGCTGTGCATCCTTTGTAGTCAATACAGGAGCTGTAAGTCTCATCTTCTTTCTGCTGTGTCCCCTAGTAGGATCCCGCTTCAAAGAGCCAGGTCTTGCCAGATGTAAAAAACTAGTGGAGCAGATCATTTGGCAGGTTAATTTGGGGAGATACCAAGATTGCGCTGCACTTACGTTCTTTGTATTCCAGAAGAATGTTAGAGACTAGTTCTGGAAGTAACCAGAAAAATCCAGAGAATTAATGATGTTGAACTGGGAGTCAGTGATTACTTCGCTTAACTAAGGGAACTGTTCTTTGTCTCTGTTGGAAGCCTCCAAGCTTCAATGTGTCAGTGAAGTTATCTTTAAACATGTTTTAGGTCTGTCTCAGGGTCACTCAAAAGATGAACCAGAAACTTTCCACAGCTTTAAAATCCTTTGATCAACTGTCAGCCAGCTGAGAAAGGAGGAATAATACATGCTTGATTTGAGACAACTAGTGGACAAAGGTATCTCTGGAGTATGAAAACACTAAAATAATTATGGAAAACAGAAACTTGGATTTTGCAGGATTTTGGAATATGAATTTGATCTAAGTTCCATTCAAGTCCTTATCAGTGTCTGTTGGCTGTGGCTATTACCATATTGCTAATCCATACATGCTACACACCATGTATGTGGCTTTGAGTAGTTCTTGTCCACAGTGCACAGAGGTCATTTTCTTTATAGCAGGTTTGTTTTGGAGAGCTTGTCAAAATTGCCCAAGGCAGATCTAGGAGCAAGCTAATGCTAGCCAGCCTGGAAAATTAGGGTTAGATGCTCAAGAGCCACTTGGTAATATTTTTCATTTAGTAATAAATGTATACTAACGTAGTGTTTTCTGGCTTTCCTGTCTGTTGTATGGCACATTCTGCCATTTCCAGCTGTTGGACCAGTCCAGTTCTTAAGGCGTACACGTTTCTGACTGACCAGGGACATTTGTTGTCTCTTCAGTAATATTTTCTGCAAGACTGATGTACATACAGTGTACACTTTGATGCAAGGAATGTACACACAGTAGGGTTTTAATTTGTTGTTTTGCCCAGTCTTTCTTTGTCAGAAGATGAGTTTAACAAGGATGAATTGATCAAGATTCTCTCAACTGGTGCCAATATTGAACAATGTGTGCAACTGCTGTGCTCTTCACCTGGGTATCTAAATTGATAGCCCACAGGTTTTCTTGGAAGTGCCTTATATAGGTCAGTGGCCTGAAGTTAAGACATGGCTAAGCTTGCATATGACTTCATGGCTGCTGTGTACATGTAATCTTTGAAAATATCACCACTACGCTTAATACACCTCTACAAAAATTGCCAAAAGTAGTAGCATGAATTCTCTAGATCTGCTGTAAAAAAGAGCCTTAAGTCTATAGAATGGAAGTATCAGGCATTGAATAAATCTGTCTTGTTTACCTGGCTGAGGTTTTCACCCTGTTAGTGACACCCATGTCACTGAAACTCAGGCACTGTGACTGTGAAGTGTGGGACTTGGACTTGTCCCACTGGTGAGATCCTGTTCAGCTGTTGAAGCTATCCAGCAGCATGGATTAACAAGGCCAAGTAAAGCGTGCAGCAAAATTAATTTCCCTCTATTAAGGTCACTTTGTTCTATGCCCTTCATCCTATGCTGGAAGGGAGTGAAAAGGTTTTATTGGTTTGGATAAGGGGAAGCTGGATATTTCTGTCTTGTTTCTGCAAATGGGGGATGTCAGTGTTCTGTAAGACTACTGTAATATTTCTAGCAGGCTGGAGTCTTCTAATAGTGATTTAGTCTGTAACTGATACTTAAAGCTTGTCCTTCAGGCCTTAATAGGATATTGTATGAGCCAGGGAATACCTGTTTCATTCATCTAGAGGCCTTTGACTGGTGCTACAGCCTGAAGAATAGAGTAGATTTAGACCTTGATTATAGATGCATGGGAACTATGCTGTTTTGTTTGTGGTTTCTTTGAATGGTTCCATCTAAGACTTTTCCCTTTAATTTTTCTTAACATCCCATTATTCCTTGTTTTGAGGAAATGTATTTGCTTATGGAGAGCTCTCTTGAAACACCTTTTTGTAACTCCCTGATGACAGAGGCATCATTTGGGGAGCGGGGGCATTGCTCAAGTCTGCCTCACAGGAATCAAAGCTGTATTACTTTTCTCCATTGGAAAAGCTGACAGACTAATTCAGTTTACTTGATGCTTAAAACTGTTTGAAGATGGAGTAGGAACAGGGATCCCCATTCAAACGCTGTCTCTAACATTGGATGTAATAAAACTATTTTGAGAATGTTAAGAGAATTTCTAGTTAGCAAAAATTGGTTTATACTCATCTTACAATGGAAAAGGTACCTTTACTGTAGAGTCATTGAGAACTTAAGTATTCTGCTGATGCATTACTCAGATGTCTTAAATAAAGTCTTTAAATTGATTTGGCATTCCAAAGACTAAGATCTGAGCTGCAGGATATGCTAAAGGTCCACACATTACATTAAACTTCAGGGATTATTTGGGGTTGTTTCATAATTTTGGGGTTTACTTCCTTTTTTTAAACAGACCATTATGAAACTAACAGACAAAGAACAACTGATGTTTTTCATCACTTTTGGAATATTTTTAGAAATAGCTGTCGTAAGTTTTAAACCACATTTTTAAGAACTTCAGCAATAAGACTCTGAATGCTGATCCTTGATAAACCAGCTTCTGCAGTTTTGCTGTGGATATAAATAACAGTTACAGTTTACTGGCTTCATTGGATGACTGTATTTATTTGTCTATTGATGATACAATAGAAACTCATGGCGTCAGCTTTCTGTACAGGGGTGCAACTTGAAATAGATAAATGAAACATAAAAGTAATGTGAAAACAAGAAACAATGACAGTATTTCTATTTTAAAAACCCTAAAGAAGGCACTTCTAATCCTCTCAAATAACTTGTCTTATAAATCTCCTTATCTTTTAGGATTCTTTCAAGTACAGTTATCCTCCATTGGTTGATGATGATTTTCAAACTCCTTTATGTGAAAATGGGCCCATTACAAGTGAAGATGAGCATGAAAGTAAAGAAGAGATAGATGCAGACACCAAGGAGGCTGGGGAGATGAATGAAGCACAAAACCTTAATCAGAAAAAGGTATCTAACTGAAGATTTAGGCGAGACTAGCTAGACGGTTACAAAGTGGGACAAGAGGCGTATAATTTTGGTTACTTGTCTGTCTTGGTATTGTATTTCTTTAACAGTTTTTCTGTCTTCCAATTTAACAAAAGAACCCAGGAAAACTGAAAAATTTTAATTGCAGTTTCAGCCTTGACTCTTGGTCTATTAAGACAAGTTTCTGCTTCAGAATGCATAAAATGTGCACCAAATATTTAGTCTTATCTCTTGGAATATAGTGAATTGTACAGTAAAATGAAAAAGGTTTCTGTATTTTGTTTTCAAAGGCTGTCTTTCTAGCTGGTTTCTTTTTAATCTTGGGATGTCTAGTGGTGACCAGTTTTCTCCGATGCTTAAATCAGTATGTACACGAGAAAATATTAAGTTAAATATTTATGCACTACTGGATGTTAATTTGTTTTCTTAAATTATTGATAAAATTTTAATATATGAATGTTTTCATTTATTCTCAGGAGAAATTGTATTCCTACTCCATCAATCATGTTTTGCAACATAATCTTCCTGCGGTGTTGTTTATCCAGAAATAAAGGTGTTGTTTTACACAAGTTCACATGAAGTGATATTTAGGAACATGCAGTGATAGTAACTGGGGATATTGCTCTTGAGAATAGTAGAAAAAAAATTTGAAATTCACTAGTTTATTGCTGTAATTAACTTTGGAGTATGACTTGCAAAACTTCTGTTTAATGGAGTAGAATACAGTTTCATTTACTGTTCCAGGTTTGCCAGAATAATTTGAAACATGCAGCTCACTGAGTATTCCAGCTGTTATTTGTAATTTAGCCAGCTTTTCAAAAAAAAAAAAGGTCATTTCACTGACCTTAAGGTCAAAAGGGAGCATTACATAACCATGGTTAGACTCAATAGCTTGTTTTGCTTGTAGCACATTTTTCAAGCTATGATTCTTAGGTATGGAAACCTGGAGAATTTCTGCTCAATGTGTGAGTTGCCTTTGGTGCTTAATAAGCCTCAGTGTTGGCTTTTAATTTGCTTGGGTGTCTTTGCTTCCTACTTGAAGTATTTTGGTTTTTTAACTTTTTTTACTCTTGAAATACCATAAAGCAAATAATTGTTTTCACTTTTATACAGTGTAACCAAGGTGCTACTCATTTTTTTTTCAGTACAGGGAATCATGAGTGATAAACTTGGTTAGTAAGTGCCTGTCCTGTAGGTGCTTCCACTTTTGTGTTCTATAGTAATATTTTTTTCTGGTAGTTTATGTAGAACAAAGCCCAATGTATAACTAGTGCAGTGTATTTACACACTAACCTTTTACTATCACTTTTATACAATGATAAACAAAATGTTGCTGTGTGGGTTCTTTTTATACAGCCTATTTCATAGAAAGTTTTGTATTTCTTTCATTCCCATACTTCAAACTTGCATGATCTGAATTCTCTTCATGTACTTTCTCTGTATTAAAAGTGGAATAAAAAAGGCTAATAATAATAAGAAATAATAATAAGTAATTAATAAATAATAAATAAATAATAATAAAAAGGCTAAACAAACTCTTAAGTCAGCTGATGTGGAATCATGATGTCACTAATTCTTTCAGTCTTCTGCACATCCCCTCCCAGCACCTGCCCTGTTTTGCATGTATTTTCTTAATGTTATAGAAGAAAACCCTCAGAACCTAAGATGTACCTGCAGTTTTGAAAGCACCAATTCAATCAGCATTATTTCTTTTATGTTCTGCAATACTTCAGAGTTTCATCTAAAAGCAATGAAGATACGTTTAGGAACCCTGCAATGCAATGAAGTGTGGAATTGGTACTGCGTTTTCTGTTCAGTATTACAGTGATTGTATTGGGGCATCTGTTCTAATTTTAATTTGCAGTGGATGAAGAATACCAGTGCTTTATAATCTTAGCTATTTGAAGTGCTATGACTTAGTGTCTGGAGTCTTCAAAAACTGAACTGGGCAGCAGGAAAATACATGGAAAAAAAAACACAGCAGAAGTTTTGTTTCATGCATGTTTAATATGTAATTTCTATAGTAATTCATTTTATTCAGTGGACTTCAAACGGCTTCAGGGAATGAATATACATAAAGCTTGGTGTGTAATATGTAAACTGTTGAAATAAGCCTCATCATATTCTTTAAATTCCTGCATGATTCTGTAACATATAATCCAGGTTTCTAGTTAATCATTATAACTATCATTTTTACTCAGATGAATTCTATAGAACAAATTTCCAAATCAGAGGAAACTGACAAAACAGAGGTCAAACCAAAAAATGCAAAGAAAGCATTAACCACTTTTAAAGGACCTTTATTACATATCAGGTAATAATAATTTTCTTTAATTTTCTTTTTACAATGTGCCTTGGACACTTGAGTACTGAACTAGTTGGTTTTCAAAATAAACTTTTTTCAGACTATTTGAGGAAAACAAATTATAAACAACTTTTTAAGAAGGATTTTTACAAAGCTCAAAGAATTTTTCTGGTTTTACAAGTTTTTTGTGAACCTTCTGGTGTCACCAAAGATTGGCATACTTCGTGTACGAATAGGTGGATATTCCACAGAATTGTAGATGTGTTTTGTTTATATTGAGGAACCATCTGACTTAGTTAAGCCTGTCCTTATATGCAATGAGAGCAGTGGTTTGGTGTTGTTTGATTGCATTTGCTTAAGAAAAAAGTCTTATCAAGACAGTTTTCACTGTTAAATCTTGCTTATATTCTTTTAGCTTATGATGATATAAATGTCTACACTAGTAGTTTCCACCAGTTAAACTTAATGAATAGGTCCAATGGGGCTTGTGTGGAAAGGGGTCTATAAATGACATATCTTCCCGGAAGGTTTTGTCATCCAAGATGCTACATCTTGCAGTTAATTTGCTTTTTCTCATTAAACTAGGAAAAAGAAATCAATTAGCCAATACCACTTTTTCTTTTCACTGCCTTTTAGGTTAGGATGCTCGTTTAGAATTTGATTTAGATGTTAACTTTTATTTTTACTTTCAGTTTGCTATTAGATGAATGAAGAAAATATCTAATTTTTAGGTAATTTCTTAGCTAACTTTTTAAGTACTGCAATAAATTAGTTTTGGAATGAATTTGAATAATGACATGCTTATTAGCATAAATATATTTTGTATGTGTAAATTTTTCCTAATTTTGAAATGAAAAACCTCCTCTGTATAGCCTTAGTTTCCTGTATGGCAAGACAAAGGCATAGACTGCAGAATTGTGATTATAAAGAATGTTAAACATTTTCTGGGACAATCACAAACATAGATGTGTTTTTCCGTCCACTTTTCAATTAAAAAAAAGGGGCACAAATCATTAGCAGACAACAGAAAAATCAAAACAAGCAAAAACACCCCCAACACCCCCAGAAACTGCCTTTTTTTTTCTCTTAAAATACTTCAAGCTGTCATGGAATAGAAGTAACTTACATGGACTGCAACACATGGAAGAGTAAACTTAGTCAAGTATAGCAGTGTTAATACTTGTAGTCTTTCTGTCATGGAAAATAAAATACTGGTGCCTCCATTGTCCTTGCTGTTTGTTTGTTTTGTTTTAAAGTAAACTCCTGAGTGCAGCTGTTGCTCTTCATTAATACTCTCCCTCTGCAGAAGCTAGACCTAGTTTTCATTTTCCTGCAGTGATTCTCAGGACATTGAACTGAAGGTGATTGATCCAATAAGCGATAGTGCCATTCATAACCAGTTGTAGGCACCTATCACAGAGCCCATAAGCTCTGCCACCAGGAGTAACTTGCATCCTTGCTCATCTCCCAGCACTGCCCTGTGGAGGGAGCAGCCTGGAGCCTGAGCCTGCAGCTGAGGCACTGCAGCTCTGGTACCTTAAAATTGTGGAACAAAGCTGGGTCCTTGTGCTCTTTTGTTTCTTGTGTTTGTAGTCATGCTCATGAGTCAGCTGACTCCCTCATGTAGACCACAATTGTACTTGCCTTGTATAGCTTTCAATAAAAGGCTGCCTCTGACTTAACTCCTCAATAAATGAATTTGTGTGGTCAGACAAAAAGCAGCAGTTTCCTTGCACTGTCTGGCAGAGGAGCATCTCGTGGTGTGTTGTGGTACGAGAATTTCTAGTACAAGCTGGTTATGTCACACGCATCAGAGTAAAGAAATTTGTGCTTCTGTAAAAATTAAAAGGCTTGGGTGTTTGTTTAAACAACCCACCCTCCTTAAAGCTACACACCAACTACCCCCAACGCTGTGGAACTTGATTTCACAGACAAGAGCCATTACAGCTGTGGTCCCCGAGCCTTTTTTTTTCCCTTTGATCAGTGACCATAGTTGGTAGAACAAGAAAGATCAGGCTCTGGCAGAACGTCGATTCCCTTGATCTTTTTGTGGCTGCTACTTAATGTTATCTTATTTCATTTGTGGTTCATCTTGCAATTGCTGTTACACACAGCTGCAGTAGTACAGTATATTAAGATAGCTAAAATATTTTGTAGCTACAATCCTTCCCTTCCCTAGCATTCCAAATTGACAATTTGGAAATTAAAAAAATACTGACAGGAGGAGAGAATTACCCTATGATGCTGTTTGAAACCCATCAGTTTTCTTGGTTTCTGCCTTATTTGGCACACTTCCTTCTTCCCCACCACAAAAGAAGTAGTCTTGTCATGTGGACTGACTAATGCACTGTACAACATCAGCACCCCAGCATCACCCTCGCCTCCGGAATCTGCTTCCGGCATGGGCGTTCGCTCTTGTCCTACAGCACCAAGGGTTCCTTCTCAGCTCCTGCACTGGTTTAAGTGGGAGGGGAAAGAAGGATTGGTACTATAAAAGGAGGGCTTTTGAGGAGGAGGTCAAATTGGCATTCTAAAAAGAGGACATGGGAAAAAAATCACGTGTTTTGAAAAAGAATATGCAGTTCTGTAGCATGGAGTAGTTCGGCAGTTCTTTGTGTGCTCCTAATGTGACATAATGAAAAAAAGTTCTTCACTTGCTACTCAAGTTTCCTTTCAACTTGTATTATATGAGCATGCCCTACCTTTTACCTACTAATGTTCATTTGAATGCTTACCCAAAATGAGTTGTGTTAGTTTGATGTGGTTTAAAATATCTCATGCATGACTCTTAATTGCACAAGAATATTAAAAACAAGCAATAAATTTATTTATGCATGTGATACCACAAGTATGTGAAGACTGACTCATAAGTACAAGAGAATTCAGCTGTTGTGGTTGAAATGATTGCCAGTCATGGATATCTGCCTTCCCTTATCTGTGCACTGTATCCATGACAAGGATGGATGTTCGCGGGGAAAATTACTCCCTGTCTGTAACACCTTATTTCCTTAAAATGAGCATAAATTAAAATTAATGATACTTTCCCATAACACACTGCCCAAAGATGCAGTAGCTGACTCCATATATCTGTTGGCTGTTTCTGCTGTTATGGATGGCAGAAGTCAAGGGCAGTAATCAGCTGAGGCAGCTAGTTCCACTTGTCATGAGTCAACCCTGAGCTTCACTTCAAAATTTCTGCTTTTTGTTTTCACAGCATTTTTTCATGACAATCTGTTTATGCTGACTGTAGCTGCAGGGTAGAAAGTATTTTATTTTCCTGGAGGTGTGGTCAGGTTTTTTTTTTTTTATGATCTGTTGTAAAGATTATCTGAAGAAACTAATTCTTTTAAAATTTCCTATTAGCCCAGCAGAAGAGCTATATTTTGGATCCAAAGAAACTGGAGAGAAAAAATGTTTGATAGTTCTCACAAACGTCACTAAAAATGTAGTGGCTTTTAAAGTAAGTGTTTTATGTGTGGCCTGGTTTACTAAATGTGTAACTTTGTCTTGTTTTGTGTCAGGAGGAAGAATACTATTAAACCCCTTTTATAGTCAAAATTTTTTTTGTGTTGTGATGTTTGAGGCAGGTCAAAGAACACTTCTGGCTGAATTTATGCCTACAAGGTACCACCTGAAAGGGGATAATTAGTATTACAAATCTTTGGAGCACTGACTAAAAAAGAGCTAAAGCAATGGTTAGTTTTTTAGTGAGAGTAATACTTCTTGAAAAAGAAAGGCTTGAGCATTGAAAAGTCACCTTTTTAGAATTTTTATTTTTACATATTGGCTGGAAACAAGTTAGTAAAGCTCCAAAATGATGCAGATCCATCTGTAAATGTCACCATCAAAGGAATTAATAGTTATATTTTCTTCAGAAACACTGAGTTTACTTGCGTCTTTGTGGAGTTTTCCCCATGTTTTGCATTCTCTGCACACAAAATAACTTTAAGTTTTCATATATTTATATTTATTATAACATATTCTTAGCTGGTTTTAAATATGTATGCAAAAGAAAAATAGCAAATGTAAGAAAACAAAGGATAAAAGCAGTTGAGAGGGAGGAAAAAGGAATATGCAAGAGTTCTATTATGCCTACAAAATGATGTATTTTAGAGGCTTGTCCTAATAGTGAAGCTTTTGGGGATTTAGTTATTTCAGAATGAGAGAAGTTATGAAGCGATTGTAGTTTGTGCATGCATTTACTGTATCCTTCATATTTCATGTTTATAGGTGAGAACAACTGCACCTGAGAAATACAGGGTTAAACCCAGTAACAGCAGCTGTGAACCTGGCACATCATTAGATATAATAGTCTCTCTTCATGGTGGTAAGTGAAAACTTAAAGTAGAGTTTGTAAGAAATCTGTGCAAGTTGTGTTACTAGGCTTAATGCCCCAGACACTGATGGTTGTATGTGCTTGCTGCTGTGTAGGACTGACTGGTGCCCATGCCTGCTTGACTCTTGCATGAGAATGGTACTATTTGTTAAAAAACGTGGATGTCAGAAAGGATTTGAGTAACTGCCTGTACTGATTTACTACTCCACTCAGGCATATGCAGCTGTTGTCTGCAACCCATTTTGTTTCTTGTCTTAAAAAACAAAAAGTCTGAGTGGCAGTTGTCTCAGTGGTTCATTATTACAGTGGAAGTTTATCTGCAGTAAATCAGTTTCCTAAACTGTTGCAAGGACAAGTGAGTTTGCTGGAGAATACATTCTTTACAAAATTTTGGGTTGTCTTTGAGCTATTCAGGTGAAACTAGTTCTCTTAAAATGAACCTATATAATTTTGGGAAAACTCTAATTAGAATTATTGAGCTTTAGAGAATGATTTCCTTATTTTTATTTCTAGTAAGTCAGTGTCTGGTACCCTGCAATAAACAAGCTTTCATTTTATGGCACTTTTGTTCAAAATGCTGCTATCCTCCTTGTAATATTGTCATTTTATCTAAGCACACTGTTGCCGTTTTTTATTTTTTTGTCTTCCTTGAGGGCAGGTTTTGCAGCTTCTTTGCAGGATCGTTTCCTTATAATGGCAGCAGAAATGGACCAGTCTTCTGGAGCAGGTGTGCCAGAACTGACTCAGTTTTGGAAAGAAGTCCCTCGGACCAAAGTGATGGAACATAGGTAAGGATATGGTTTGCTGTTAACAAAAGGGGTTTGGGGTTTTTTTAGCTTTTTTTGTTTAGCTGAATTATAGCACTTGTGTATCATAATCCATGAAGGATTCTCCAAACTCACTTGTGGACTTACTGACGAAAATGCTGAGACTTTTGCTCTGTTTTAACTGATTAGATGTGGGTTTAATGTATAAAAGATTATGGTATTCTGCACATGCTCTTCTTTTTTTCTTGTTGTTGTTCTCGTGCTGATTAAGAGTTTAGTAGAAAAAATATGAATGCATGTGGCAATACACATGGACAACAGGGGTTTTGGTTTTTAATAATATGTCACTTGAGTATTCTAAAAGGAAGCAATCAAGAAAAGCAGATGTATTAAATGCAAAACTATTTTCTAGACAATATTAAAAATATTCCCTACCTACTAGGGAAAATCAGTATTTTGTAGAAAATTTCTGTAAAACCTATCACATGTTCATATGTGTATTTTCAACATCTAGTGGTGAAAAAGTCATCTAGAAAAATCACGAGAAAAGTACATTTCCCCATATACTTTTTTAAATGCATCTGTTACTCTTCCTTCTCATCCAGATACCTGGGGTTGTATCACTGAACATGTCTAGGAATACTTCCCTGCAGTTTGGACTGCTTTTTTGCCTTAGATTTTTCCTGGGGTTTTTCTGTGGGTTTTGGGGGGCTGATTTTTTTGGAACTGCCTTTACCCTTGAGCATGGCCAAAACTACTGTGAGTATTTTGTGAGTCTTGATGCCTAAATCTTGCTCTGTGTCTGCTTAAAGTGCTTATCCCTTAGTTCCCTTTTGAATAAAATCTACATCATGTGAGTGACCTTAAGCTTCCTTGCGTAAGTGTTGCAATTGGGTTTTTTTAAGACAGACTCGGAAACAACAGTGAGAGGTTATTTGATTACAAGTGTGCTATGTAAATTAGTTACTGATGAATACAAACCTGACCTTTACTTTTTGTAAACTAGACTAAATGTAGTGTAATTATAATTATTGTCTCTTAAATTTTAAATGTGCAGGTACTGTATCCATTTAAGATGGATTGTTTACTGTTAATTGTACAAAGTTCCATTAAATTTGTGAGTTTTGGTGTGTGTTCTTGTTCCCTTTTCACAGGCTCAGATGTCATGTGATAGAAAGTAGTAAGCCCTCTTCTCTGACATTAAAAGACAATGCATTTAATATTCCAGCAAAAACTAATGAAGATTTACATATACAGGTAATAATGCATTCCTTTATTTGGAATATTCAGCAAAATTATAGAATATGCTAGAGATAAAAAGAATTTTTACTGAACCTTTTTGGTATTTTGTAAATTACACTATTTGAACATCTCAGCAATTGAAAGTAACTACATCAGTGATAATGATTTCATTATTTTGTTTAATCGTAATGATTTAATAATCATCAAATTTTCAGTGGAGTTTGCTCATTCTTCTGGTGTATGTAGAGATCTGGCATATCAATGAGCATCAGTGGTATCTTTTGCTCCTGAGTGTAAAGATGTCACCTGCTTGATACAGGCCATATTGGTTATCCATAACTTAAGATTTGAAGCTGCTTTAGTGGAAGAGGTTCCTGAAGTCTGTCGGGATAGAAAAGGTATTGCTGAGGGACTGCTGTGAGAAGGCTTTTTCTTTTCTTTTCTGTGCTTATAGTTATTGCCAAAACAGCTCTTAAAATTGCCAAGTACTTTCAAGTGCAGTAATTCTAACTTAATGAAACTGTTCTATTTTCAGCTAACTCATTTGCTGCAGATTAATAAAAGACTTGAAGAGCAGATGAATCGCTGCCTCTGGTTGCAGCAGCTGTCAGTTGTTGTATCTCTGCTCTCAGTTACTGTTGCTGCCTTCTGCTTCTACCTGGCGTATGCCCAGAGAAGCTAAAAAGAATTGCTGTGCCCTGGATGTGCTGCTGCCTATCGTGGTTCGTTGGAGTCAGAAAGATTGCAGTGTTGCACTTGGATTCTGGAACTGCCAAAATGAGGTTTGTGAGCCTACAGCAATGAACAAGGAACAGCTTACTGGGAAAAAAAAAAAAGATGGAAGAAATGAATGACCAGCAAACGAAATTACTGAAATTATTGTCTAAGTTGACACTTACGATAGGGCATGATGAAGATGTTAAAGCTAGGACCTATTTTCACTGTACAACTCAATAAAAACTATTGAACTGGAAGAAAGAAACCAAATACAATATTATTTAAGACTGTTTTGCTTTTTTTCCTCTATTCAACTACTTTAAATGCAATATTTCATTTATTTTCATCGTTTTCATTCTTACATTCTGAATCACTCCCATATAAGATGCAAGGGGTCAGTTTAGTGTATTCTGAGGTTAATCTGTTCATCTAGGAAAATTTACAGAAATTATGTAATACAGGTGGATTTTTTATTTAATCTGTGTATGGACATGCACATAAAGGAAGATATTTGTTGTTAGTAATTATTTTGATAATTCAGACTCATTGCTTTCATTGGTTAAATTCCTTATTTTTGTGCTTCTTCTAAATGAAAAGTTATTGTAAACATTTCTTACCAAGTAATATACGCACAAGACAAGACACTATTCCTATTTTTTTTTTTTTGGAAAGCAACTTGTATTCAAATTACAGAGGGAGTGTGGGAGTTGACTTCTCTACTGCGATGGCTGATTATTGGTTCATAAAAAGGCTTTTAGATAGTCAGTATAAGAACTTACTCTGAGTTGTGCAATATGGTTAAATTACATATGAAATGATGAAAAAAGCAAGTCAAATCAGGAAGATGAAATACACTTGAAGGCAACATAAAAGTATTGCATCTGCCATTTCACAGAAATTGTTGTGGAAATGGTGCATGAAGCTAGAAAGAACTTTGCTAACAAGGATTCTTTGTACTCATTGCTGTAAATATGTATATTAAAATGATAAAAACTTAAAAGGAGACTGATGGTATCTTTCATACATTTAAAATTTTCACTCTGAGAGATTTAAAAATTTAAAATAATTATGTTACTTGAAGTAATTTTTGCTACAAATTGGCTTTGTAACAGATTTATTAGTTTCGTCTGCTGACTTCAATAGATGAGAAATGATTATTAAGGAAAAATAAAGGTCATACTCTGCTTCTGTCTTTTTGCTTACAGTGTGTTGGTGATGTAGGATTATTTCTAGGAAGTAGAAAAGGGCAGTTAAAAATAAACAGATTAACTAATAAAGCCAGCAATATGATTACTAAAAAAATGCCATGTAAAAAGCAAGGCTACGGAAATGTTTGGTGCACAGTCTTCTGTCCTCTCTTAATTTATACAATGCTTTATCACATCTGCATTTTCTTAATTTTTCACTAATCTTATTTCTGCCTACTTTGTTTCAGTATTTTGTATTCCTAATGAGTTGGCAATTAATATTGTTAACTGCTTATAATGAAGCTGTTACTTGGGTTATTTTTATGTGCATGCAACTCAAATGCTTTGCTTCCGACAAAATGGGTTGTTCTCTTAGTGAGAAAAGAAACAAAGTAATTTGTAACCTTAAGATAATAATAACCATGCTATTAAAATGCCAATTCCTTAATTTGAGTGGATTGAATAGCACTTTACTGTAAAATTGCCAGAAATATATTCTTAGAGTCTTTGCCAATATGAATATTTTAATGTTTTGGTGCTTTCATATATTTTCAGTATTTTATTACTTATTTTATTATTGATATTTTCTTTGTATGAATCAGATGAACATCTTTTCTATTTTAATATGTTTTAGAAAAATACAGTTAAAAAATAAATATGAGGAAATAACATAGTCTTGAATGTTTAGTCTTTTAAAAATAGCTGCATCTCCTGAGTTTTTTGCTTTCTTGTTAGTCTGCAGATACTGAATACGGGAGGGGTCAATATGGTGATGAGCCATAGTCTGTTGTGGAACAGAAGTTGTGATGGTACTTGTCAGACAAATGTGAAATAGCTGATAATGGCTTCTTGGACAGAATGCCTGGCATGATCACATAGCTCATGGTACTGGCATGTCAGTGGTACTATGGCACAAGTGATGCAGGTGCACACAATACTAAAATATATATGGATCTTGGTAGAATGAACTATTGTTTAAACATCACACAGAAAATGGAAAAATATATATAACAAAACCAAAAAAAGGGCAAAGTGACAGTAGTGTTTTTTAACTTGAAATGGACAACAGTCAATTTGTATTTTTCTTCTTTGAGAGCATTGTTTCCATCATCACAGAGTATTTTCCCAGTATTTTCAAAGCTTTCAGTTGTTAGTAGGTTCAGATTCTGTTTGCCAGCCCTTGGAAATGGGTCTCACTGTGGAAAGTTTTGTGCTTAACACACACTGAAGTTACAGAGTGCACACCAATAATGATTTCATACCCAAAACTGAGAGAAGAGACAAAATATTTTTCCAGGTTTTTGTTGGTTTTTTTCCCCCCACACTACAGGAAACTCAGTTTATAAACCTGGGGCATTTTAGAGCTTAGAAAATTCACAAAACAGGATTTGATTACATGAACTATCAAGATCTAAGATTTAGTTTTCCTTTCCCTCATTGTAGATTGGCAGGTAATTTTGGCTTTTACAGACAATTAAGAGACAATGAAGATTGTAATCCTAAAAATTAACAATTTGTGCTCCAAAAGAGCACATACTGTTTTTTCTAGCAAGGAATTTTTGCTCCCTCTTCTGAGCCTCATTGTTCTACTTTACTATGTAAAAGATCAGACATTTTGTAAAAGAAAAAAAAAACAACATGGGGGTACAGGGCAGCAGGGGCAGGAGGGGTTTTAAATTACCTTTGTATTTCATCCGTGATTCCCTGCTGTAACTGATTTGTCTCTATTTGCCTTCAGAATCTCAGTTTGTCCCTATTTCCAGAGGTTGTTAGTTCATGTGGGGTTATTTGACTGTATGGGGTTTTATGGGACAGCATTTTAAATCTCTGCAGTGTCTTGGTGGTCCTGTGTATTGCATAAAGATGTAAGTGCTGTTCTGTTGATAAGCACAACATTATTAATTTTTTATTCATTTTTTATGGCTTTGTTGTGAAAGTGGGCATTCAGTGAGAATAACAGAACTGCAAAGCCCATTACAGGTGGCTGTAATTCACCAGTTTAGGTCTGGTATAGCCCCATAGGGTGCTGTGGTCAAGACACGAGGGTGTCTATGTACAGTATGTGTACTGATTTAGGAAGAGCTAATCACTTCTAATTAGCCAGGAAGAGCAGGTTGTGTCCTCGTTTCTGAGGTTAAAAAAGACATCTTCAGTCAGTTTCTGCAGTGCATGTCTCACTTTCCCTGGAAGATGGCTCACTGAGGAATTACCAGCCTGGTATTACGCAGGTGCTACATTTCCATCGTGTTTGTGTTAGCACAGGTAGGGTAAGTGATGATTCCAATTAGGCTTTTCAGCGTGCCCGTTTCCTTGGCACATTGCAGCAGCAGCAGCTTCTGGCTCTGTTCCTCCTGCAGTTGATGAGAAACACAACCTCCTTCTTTCTGTTTTCTCAATAGTTTGCCAGTTTTCAATTGGAACCTCGCTATTCTTGCTTTTGACACTTTTATAGTGGTTGCACACAGCAATACGATATACGTAGACACAGAATACAGAGGCAGAACTCAAAACATAAATCGCAGGAAATCCATCTCCAGGAGCATGGCAGGGGTGAGAGGTTTTCCTTCTTTGTGGAGGAGCTGAGTGAAGTTCCACGTCCTGGCCTTTTCTGGGACTGATTTAGGCAGCTTCCTGGTAGATCTGTGCAATTACTGCTTTGCTGCTTCTGAGCAGAAGCACTGAAATTCCTGAGCTGTATGAGCAAAAAGTAAGCAGCTGGACAGATTTTTGCCATCTCATCTCCTGGCTTACTTTATTCACAAGGGTGGTGCATCAGCCTATCTGTTTGTCATGCTCTAAGTCACTCCTGTTTTCCTAAACACTGAAAGAAGCACTGTGTGCTCAATTATTGCTGTATGATTGCAGCTAATAGCACTTGGTTTTTAGATTGCATTAGGCAATTCGCTCTGATGTTAATAATGAAGTCCTTATACAAAGCCCTTTAAGGGAAAAAACCCAACTATTTATCAACTGCCCATCGTTGTTGTCATCACCATAGCCTGAAGTGAAGCAGCAGCCCACCCAAGGGACTGCTAGAGTCTTTCTCATGCCAGTTCAGGGTCTCTTGATCTGTTAGTAATTCTTTATTCAGTTTTAATTCTCTCAATACTAATTGTGCTGTACTGTATTGGAGTTGGTTGAAATGCTGGAAAACCTGCATATGAACCAAGAGTCTGTAACTTTTGGTTATTTATCTTTCATTTTCTTTAGGCAGCAATAGAATGTACTCATTATTTTACTGTCACTTGGTTTTGCACAAAGTATTTTTAAAGGTTTTCCTTTCTCTTAAAAATACCTTGTTAGAATGGTTGTAAATTATGTGTTTCATTCATCTTGATTAATCCATAAGATAGGCCAGCACCTGATGGTGATTCAGCTGGCAAGAAGCAGTGATTTCTTTGAAAGTATTCAAAGATTGTTTTTTTCAATTTTGCAAAAACAGCTCACTGTGCTTCTCTTTTCTTTAGTCCTGATAAGAACTTCCTCCTGAATTACACAAGTTTCCTCAAATAAGGAGCGAAAAACTTGGCCTGTGGGAACTTCCCAGAAGGAACTGATAGTTGGATATGTACTTTCTGTCACAGACCCAGCCACAAATCACAGGGTTACTCCTGTCATATTGTCCCAGCACGTGTCTGTAGGACACTGGGGAGTACCTGCACAGTGAACTTGCATTGCTGCTTAATGAGAAAACTGGCCCCGTAGGTCAGTGTTACCTGGAGAGTCGGGAGGGCAAAGTGGAAAAATGCTACACAAGGATATGGTCTTCCCCCAGCAGGCTCTGAAAGTGGTGTCTCCAGAGTAAGTGTCCCCCTAATTAGGCCTCAGGAAAGGGATCAAAAGCAATCTTGACAGGTTCTGATCCACTGTGTTTTCATTACATTTGCAAAGAAATGCAAGACAAGAGAACCAAAGTCCAAGTCTCCACTAGCAGTCCCACCATAACCATAATCCCATTCTGTGTTCATGATGAAATCTAAATTAAAATATCCTCTGGCAACCATGATGTAGTCTAACAAATCCTCTGTGGCATTTAATTTTTCAAAATTACAACTTTCTTGTATTTCCTCAGTCCCTGTGTCTGTTAAAGTCATTGCCAGTTCTATTTTTGACAGCTTGGAGCTATATCTGAACACCTGTTCTGCAAGCCATAGGGAAAATGACAAAAATAAGGAACACCATTTAAATAAACATAGATCACAATAGTAGTGTGAAAAAGAAGCATTAACAGAATTTCTTTAACGTTTTTTTTCTAGAATGCCACAATTGATAAATTGCTGAAAGGAAAAGTGAGTCAGGGCAAACACCACAGATGCTTCATTATTCTGGTACTACTAAAAATTACAGATTGATGCTTGACCTCCTGGCATCTGAATTACTATAGTTTCCATGCCCTGCAGTAAACTTTCCTCAACCCAAGTAGCATTTATATTTTTTTTTCTTACAATTTTGTTTGGAATTTAAACTTGCAGCTGATGGTGATGATTCACAAAAGGATCTTTTAGTGTGTTCTAAACAAAGTAGCATTTTCTTCTTGAGTTCATGGTTTAACAGGCTTTCTCCTGCAAAGAGGATGTATAAAAATGGCTCCTGAGTGCAGTCTGGAATTAGGGGGGACACCTCAGAACAGCAATGCTCATTCATGCTAACCTATTGCGAATTTTAACTGCAATCCCAAACAAATACGTGCTGATGTATCTATAATCCCAGACAGTGCTGTTCCAGCAGGCACTGTGATTGACATAATGTGTCTTCCTACCACTCACACTGGGTGTGTGTTGGAGTTCAGAGTAGGTGTTAAATCATATGTTCCTAGTCCATACTGAAAGCAGACTCCAGTATTCCTGTGCTGACTGTTCCATACTGGTAAATGGATGAGGAATATGGGGAACTGGTACAGCCACTCTGGTCTGAGAGTCTCCAGAGACAGCATTCATTTACTCCTACAAGTTCCCAAATTGAGGAGAAATTGCAAAAGCATCAGAGAAAGAGAAACTACTCTGTTTCACTTCTTTGCCTTAGTGCATCTGCTGGAAAATGTGAAGTATTACACGATAAAGAAAAGGTGAAATAGCCAAGGAATTGCCTACTCTAAACTGCACATTGAAAAGACCTGGTAGACAAGTTCATTTTACACTTTGCCCATTTTCAGTGAGATTTACCCGCCATTAACCATTACAACTTGGAAAAATATCTGAAGTTTCTTAGTCACATAGATGCCATCTCACAGCAAAAGTGTAAGTAGAGCATATCACGTAACAATCAAACCACAAAGTAACTCATTTGGAAAGTTGTATATAATGTCCTTCAATGTTTTGCTTGGCCGCTGCTCACTGGGGCAGGCGAGAGCCTCCAGAGAGGCGGTGCCACTCCAAGAGCAGCAGTGTGTGCACAGGGGTTTCTGGGCTGCAGGAAGGGACAGGCATGGAGGCACAGAGCAGGAGCTGGAGTCTCTGGGGAGAGGAAGTTGAATTTCCTTTGCTCGACGTGATGCAAAGGAAACCATGAAAAAAGTTTCTCCAGTTAGAGACAGACTGGAGGAAAGGCCCTGACCTGCAAAGCAGTGACCCAGGGCAGGGAGTTATTGCTGAAACTTTTGTTTCCACCTGTCTCACCTAAAACCTCTTCCTCTCCTGTTTATGTTACAATACACCAATAGAGGCTGAAAATAGTGAAAACGGTGTTCTAGGAACAGTGGCCATACGGAGGAGACATACACAGATTTGTGTGAAAGCTCTGAGATCACAGTGCAGGGGAGACTCCTACTTTCCTTACAGCCCACAGGAACTTTTCCAAGGACTGTTGTGCCAGCATGTGCGGAATTCCCATTGGGAAGGTACCCAGCAGATGTCCTGGTCTGGCCCTGCTAAAGAAAGCCCCTGCACAGGCAGAGTGTGCCCTGTATTTGCTGGCTTCATGCAGGACTGAGGCTTTCAAACTTGCCCAAGGGGTGCAAGCAGGACAGACACCTTCTCGTGCTTGCTGTGTGCAAGCATGAAGTACCTTTGCTGTCCTTGTGGAACAAATCAAACACCCTCCAGGTAGAAGCAATCACAAAAAAAAAAGTGGAAATTGCTTTGGTAGCCAAACTTAAAATTGTTTTGATCCATGCTGTGAAAATGTTGTCTTGACCAGCAAAGTCATCTCTGTGTAATGATGGGCAGGTGTCCATGTGAATTCCCTTGCAGGTAAATTTGTTTTCTTTCAAAGCAAAATACATCTTAGGGGTTTTCAACCGTATTCATAAATGCAAGGATCTTTCTTGCCAACCTGTCTGGACCAGCAGGAGGGACACCTGGCTCACGATGCTCCCAAAACACAGCCTGGCTTTACAGGGGGGAGGGCTGCTCTCATGTTTTCTCCCAAAAAATTTCAGCCTGGAAGAGGGATGATGCTTCAAATACAGCTCTGTCACACCAGCGAAAATGGCCTTCATACATGTATAATACTGGACAATTTTTAGGCTGAATAGTGAGTTGATCCTCAAGAGAAGTAAAAGGAGAAATAGGGGACTATTTAGTGATAAAATTGTCAGTTTTTTCAGTATTTTCCTGATACCAGTCCAGGCAGTGACTAGATACAAAACCTGTATGTAGAGGACTACAATTTTAGCTGCAAGAAAAAATAAACCATATAAAAACTGAAAGTACTGCAAATTGTATTGACACTTCTATCTATCTCAGCTAAAAAGAAAATAGTAGTATTTAGTAGTAACTACCAGAGCTGGTTGTGCCTATACTGATACTATTCACATCAAGCTATGATATGAATGGGGAGTTTTCAATTTTACAGTAAGTGAAAATAAACCACAAAAACGCCTCACTTGCTGAAAAGAGAGATATGCCTGAAACTCATGCTTTTCTTAAGTAAAGAACTTGATACCTAAAAGTAATCTTAACCGTCTTATATTAACTGATAACCAAAAATGTAAGTAAATTATAGTTCAAGGTTTTTTATTCTAAATTAAAATATCTTAAATATTTTTAGATTTTTTGGTTTTGTTTTTAGGGGTTTTTTTGTGAGTAATATTTATAAATGGGTGTATTTCTTCTCTAGGAAATGTATAGAGTTCTGCACCAGGAAAATAAGTTGCCAACTCTCTATCTAGAGGCATAGGGAGTAGGAGTAGGGATCTGTGTCTTTTTTGAAGTTAGGGATATATTGTGCTGTTATTTACAATCGGATTTCCTTCCAGAACACATCTGATAAGTCATAGCAACTCTGCCAGAAGCTGTGGGAGAAATTGATAGACAATTCCCAATATAGTTTGCAACATAGTGCTGGAGGATAAGGCAATCAAAATATTCTGGAGTTAGAGAAAATATTTAATTACTAAAGGCAGTATGTTGCTAGGATTTAGACCTGGAGGGCCCTGGGTAAAGGTGGTAGGTACTCCAGGAATTCTGGAGGGTTGGAAAGCAATTCTAGGTTACTGAATGTAAGGGACAAATTGCTTAGCAGCTGAAATGAATATAATGAGCACCTCTGTTCCATGTCTGTCAGGCCAGGGGCACTGGGGGATGCTGAAGCGAGGGGCTGGCACCCACTGCAGGCTCGCAGGGAGGATGGGGGCTGATGGCCCTGGGAGCATCCCGGCTGGCCACGCCTAACTCGGGAGGCAGGAGGCTGTGTGCAACAAGGAGCCCAGCAGGCAGGGAGTCGCCTGCAGTCTTTTTTTCTAATAGCTCGGCATCATATTTATGTAAATTGTACTATAATTGCTAGCTAGGATAATCTTCAGCACTGAGGGTGATCAAATGTATCAGCTTAAAAGTAAAGTACAAGGCTGACATTACAAGGAAGTGATTTACCCCGCCTGGGTAAGCTGGTGCCTGTTGGAGAAAGGGAGCAGTTCCAGACAAGCACGTCACAGCAGTGCTGTAGTGAAAAGCAGCAATTTCCAAAATCCATGCTGAAACAGATCTGAGCTGTCCTATCAGGTCTGCTTTGCAATCTGATTGTATAGAAAAAAGAAACAATTAAAAGGTCTAAGTCTTAATAAAAACCCAGAGGAGACAGGACTGAGCTCTATTGATACTATATCTGGAAACATTCTATGTAAATATTGCATGTAATAGTCATTTTACTGCCACAAAAGAGAAAATATTTTTACAGATAACTATGTTTTCAAGGAGTGAAGGAGAACCTCCCAGTTTTCCTGCTTCCTTTCCCACGAGCCTGGTAAACAACTGGGATTATGCTTGCACATACACTAGTGATATACTGATGTTGAGTGGTCTGTCAGCAGAAATCAGAGATTTCTTGGCTCTGGATAAGCACTATTCATAATTTATAACAATCATGATGCTGCTGAACACAGACCTGTTTATTCTTCAGTGTGAGACTGAAAACTCTGGTGTGATGAGGAGCTGTTTGCTCTCCCATTGCTCAGCACTCTGACCGCAGGCTCTGACATGTGTGAAGAACACAGAAAATCTCTCAAAGGCATGACAGCCAGTAATGTTCTTTAAGTGGATTGATCTAAATTAGACAGATGGGATTTGCACAGATGGAATACCCGGCGTCACTGGCAAAAATTACTCTATTGCTTTACTGGAAATGTTTAAGCCCAAAGCTGGGTAGTACTCTTGCCATATCCACCAGGAGACTCTTTGTGCCAAGCGAGTTTCACGAATGTTTTAAATACTGCTCTCTGTTGGATCAACAAAGTCTGTGTGAAGGCATTTCATTTCAGGGAGATTTGCAAAAATGACAAGCTGGGGAAATGAGTGCTCCTTTGCAATCCTTGCCGGCTGTCAAAGAGAAAAGCTCTTGGAAAGTCTAGGAACTAAGAAAGCCAGTGCTAAATTTTCTGATGGAGAGTGAATGTGCTGAAGACTGTAGGCTACTTGGAGATGAAGAGCGGATAAGCAAGCTGGCTTTCCTCACAGATATTTGTTTTCTCTCTTTGTGAGCTCAATATGAATCTCCAGGGGAAAGATTGCCTTTTGCAGTGCTGCATAAGGTACTTTCTTCTCTCATGAAAAATATGTAGACTTCCACATAGCAATATAAAACACAGGTTTTTTTCCACAAATTTTAGGAAAGGAAACTTCTGCCACCTAAATTCATTCAGATCCAAGCCTGACGATTCTGAGGCAGAAAAGAAGTTTCTGTTCACTGCTTCAGACACAGGTACTCACAAATGCAGAGTGTTGGGATGGATGGACCAGCACTCTGACCTGGCATGGCTGGGAGAAATTGGGCTACAACATCAGGAGTGAGTATCTGCATGTTTCACTGCATGGCAAGCTGGCCCACCCAGCAAAGGCACTGGTCTTCAGTCTGTGGAGCCCAGATTAAAGTCCATGCTCCATTCCAGAGGGACTGCAGCTCCCCCAGACGGTCTGTGCCTCTGCTTGGAGGGGAAACTCCAAGAATATCCACAAAAAATGAGGGAGTTTCTTCACACTGCTGCAGGCTTTGCTGCCATGCCACAGAAGGCTCACTGCATGTCCTGCTGCTCCCAGAGCCGGCAGGAGCTGAAGTCCTGCAGGGCAGGTGGGGGGCTGGGAAACGGGAGCTGAGTGAGCAGGGGAAAAGAGTGGAAGTTCTCACCCCAAACTCACAGGAGATCCGCACCTCTTCCCATGTCAGATGTCTCCTGCGCTCCCAGTGGAGACAGAAGGCAAGAGGGAGCTCCCATTTTCCCTGCCCAGAGCCTGACCTGTGAGCAGCTCTGCTGGTGCTTGTGCCAGGACAGAGCAGTGCGTGAAGGTCTTTGGGGCCAGGATGGAGGCTGATGTACCTCAGCATGTTTATTGCTACTGCATCAGGGGATGCTCAGCACCTCTGAGCAGTCCTGCCTGTCCTGTCACTATTTCACACCTAAGGAGTCTCCCTCTTCCCCAGACCCTGAACAAACCTTGCTCTTCTCATATCAACTCATAGTTTTGCAGAAATCAAGAGTAACATCAGGGCTGTTGCATACATTCTGTTCATGATTATGCAGGTACACATGCATACATCTGTATGTCTGTCTCTATTCATCTGTGCACTTCTATTTGAGTAAATACTTTATTTTTACCCATTTCAACAGACTCTGCAGCATAAATGTCAGTGATTTCTGGCATTGTCTTTCAGCAGAAAAAGAAGAATTGGGAAATGGCTGTCTCTCTGAAAATGCTTTTGCCATGACACCGCTCTAGTTCTGCTGTTATTATATGAGAAAAGCATTAAAATCCCTTTTCAAGAGACTCATAATTGAGACCCACAGTGGCTTGCTGCTGTTTAAGAGGTGCAGAAACATGCAAAGTGCACCAGACATAAAACATGACCTTTTCTTGCTCTTGTCAAATGCAAACCAGCCTCCCCGAAAGCAGCTGGAGAGCTTTGTAGAGCAGCTCAGAAATGCGTGTCACCAGCCTGAGCAGGTTTACGCTGTGTCTGTGCTGAGTGTTTCCCCTGGGAGCCCACAGCAAGGCTGGTGGGAGCAGGTCCCTGCAGCATTTTGGGTCTAACAGGGTTGCAGCGATGACAGGGAATCAAACAGAGCCAGGGCCTCTGGAGACACTGACAATTCTCACTCCTGACGTGATTCTGACTGCAGCTGAAGCCCTTTATTTCATGAGCTGTTTCAAGAGGCATCAAGGACCATCTGAGTGCTAGGGAGAGAACACCCTTAGCAGGACACCTTTAGCAATGAGACAGGTTCAAAGGCATTGGGACGGTGTTAAATGGAGGTGAAAATACTTTCTCTTCAAAGGATGAGATGGAGGGCAGAGTGAGGAGAGGGAATCACAGCAGGAGCCAGGGAGAGGCCCTTTTGGACACAGGGATGCAGGCTGGAACTGATAGCTCCTCACATGGCAAGAAGTTGAAGGAGATACCTGGAGATCAGAAAGTAAGTTTGGGTCAATGAGTCAGTCTGGTATGTAGGGGAGAGCACAAGCACAGGGATTTCTTTCCACAGGAGGATCCAAAACCATTTACATGGAATGCAAGGATGGAGAATCCAGCCCTACGAGGAAAGGCCTGAACCACACAGAGTTGCTTCACATTAATGTGTGCTACAAACACTACTGAATGTATCTTGATAATTTTGTCTCATTTGAGAGTGGGTTCAAATTCCCTTATTGCAATACCTCAAACATGACACTTATATGGGATAATTTTCTTCCAGCTGCACGAACTCATTTATAATTCAAGTTTTCACCAAATTGAAGTATCATTCAAGTTCATGTGAATTTAATGTACAGCGGGGAGAGAAAATAAAAATCAAAACCTTGAGAAAGGGCAATATTACAGTTCTAGGGGTTATGATCTCTCCTCTGACAACTTGACATAATTATTTGCAAAGTCATGCATATCCTATTAGCTGAATATATTTGGATGCTCTGGTAACTCAACAATCCTAATCAGACAAAGGGGGCTCCCAGCCGTAACTGCAAACATACATAAAAATAATCAACCAAGCAAAGAAAACCAACCTGGGTTTCCCATAATTTATAGCTCAGGTCTGTCTTGCTTCTGTAGCCTAAACAGGGTCATGACTGTTCTCTCTCTGATAGTCCTGAAATGTTTTGCCCTTGGTTGGCAAGAGTGGTACTTTGAGAAGAGCATACCCAGCTAAAAACAAAATGAATATGGGATGTGATTGCCTCCTTGTGCAATTTCCCTTAAATGTTGTGTTCAAACCTGTTTCTTAAACAAGAGTGTTTGTAACAGCATAATGACTCTATCTAAGCCAGGCAAAGGATAGGAAAATCATAGCAGAGACTTTTGCTCTGATATTTGGAAGTTATTTCACATTACTGTTCTAGTGGATTCTTTATCACTCGGAAGTTCAGGAACATAAAGTGGGTTGTCTTTGGGAACGGGTTCTGCCATCCTTGCCAGATATTTGCTGCTTCCTGTCAGTCTTTGATATTTCCTAGACAGATCTACTTCTGAGCTTGGCTTCAGAAACAACTTATTGGTGTTTTAAAAATCTTCAATGAGGTTTTTCCTCTCGCTTGCTGTAATAATAAAAGCTGTGTCTTACAGCATTTTTTGTGAAACTAGTGGCCATTCAATATATTTTTTGCATTGCTTTTGTTCTCCATTTCCAATCCCATTAGTGTTCTCTGGATAAGGCAGTTGCAGGATTATCACTGTAGCTGTTCATTTCACCCCCTAAAGCGAGGATTTACTGGGAAACACCAAGCATCAACTATTTGAAGGGAACACAGAAAATCTGTCAATTGAAGAGCTGTTCTCCACAGGGTGCTGGACTGCAGCCATCTCTCCACAGGCTGGACTCCAGGGATGAGCCAGGTGTGGAGTCTGACTGCTCAGAGGAGGATGTTTCACTGCAGACTCTGGGATGCTGTGGGAAGTGGCTGGAGAGAGGGAAGGAGGCACAGCAATCTGCCAGTCCTCCTGGGATGAAACAAGACTAACTGCAAAACATCTTTAATATTCATGTGAACAAAACACAGCAGAGCAGCCAGGGCAGCCACAGAAGGCAATGGGTAAGGCCAGAGCTGTCTCCTGCATCCCCCAGCTGGATCGAGAGGGAAATGGAGCACTAAACTCACAGGCACCTCACAGAACCACCCTCAATAAAATCAGTCCCACGTGGATCTGGATATCACTTTCACTGGTGCTTCCCTGCATTTAATACTCTATTTTTTATAGTGAAAATGAAATAGGGGGTGTTAAACATCTTCCAATTTATTTCTTATTATAGAGGTGACAGACTTCAAAGGAGTCATTAAAAGCTGTGCTAAAAGCAGCCACTGGGTTCAGAGTTGATGGGAAAAGAAGAAGAGAGATTTAAAAGGGGTGTGTGTGTGTATGGAGGGGAAGCACTGCAAAATGACAACTGTGTCAAATGTAGTGGGGACAAGGACAGTCATCCCTTTGCTGATACTCATAATGTGGCAGAATTTGATGTTAACGAGTGAAAGCAAAGTGTATTTAATTTAATGTTCAGAAATATTTGTCACTGACAGAAGATTAAAATTCATAAAAAAGACATGGTCAGTATCCCTTGATAAGAAAAGTATTCAAAACTAGAATAGTAACATAAAGGTACGATTGTGGTGCTTACTTGAGCTTGTTTGAAATTATACTCTTAATAATTGTTTTAAAAATCCTTCCATATTTGGATTGGCTGGCTAACTGTAACTTGTAATTACACAACTAAATCTGATAGTGTATGTCCTCTCTTCAGTGTCCATACTTTGTTCAGACAGAAATCAGAGATAACAGAATCTATTACAAAGCTAAAAGGAGAGAGTAAATTTGGCTAAAATAGGAGAAAAGTAACATAAATCATGTAACATACACATGTTCTTTTTTTCCCCTTTTTTATAAAACTGTGGAAAATTCCATATCCTGATGCATATAACTGCTACTTCAGACATCTCACAGCCTTTTAAAAGTACTGGTTTTGATGCACGTTATCAGATAACAAATACAAAATCAGAGAGGAATAATATGAGAAATAGGGATGCCAGCAAGGGAAAGGGGACTATAGAATAAATTTTTTGTAATCACATGGATGTGTATAAACCCACCTGCTCACAAAATGTGGGGGAAAAGAGTAGTCTGGGTACCCTACAAACAGTATGTGTGGAAATATTGAAAGTAACCAGGTATTTTATACATGCATAATTATGTGCAGAATTAGAGAAAGATGAGGAAATAAATGACTTTCAGGGTTTTTGTTTGCCATTGATTTAAGGTCTGGACTGCCAAAAAGGCCATGCAATCAACATTACTAGCACAGACAGGACTGTAGGCTGGGGCAGCACTATCGAGACAAATAGGATAGTTTTACACACCATTTTGAAAATAACAGGAAAATTGAGGGGAATCTCATTGAGAATAAGATATCAGCGTCCTTGTTAAAAAAGAAAAGGGACCAGATATCAGTAAGGCTTTGTCTTGTGTCCCTGTCTTAATTTTATTGATTTGTGTAGAATACGATAGTTTTCATTTTTGGAAGTGAAGGAGCTCACAGGACACTTTGAAAATGACATTGGGTCAAGAAAGATGAAGGCAATGTCATCAAGAGATCAGACCAGAGGGCTGCACATCAGGAACCTCTGTGTCTATTACTGTGACTTCTTGTGAGACCTCACTGAGCTTATTTCATCTCTGTGTTCTGACTTCCACTTTTCCCGGATATCACCTTTGTCAGTAGATTGTTTTGAAATATTTTGAAAAGTGCAAAACTTTAACTGATTGAAACTTGACAAGAACTCCTCTCTTTTAGGACACATATTGCAAGAGAAGGAAAAGTCTAGTCAGTCAAGATGGTCAGAAGCTTTATTTCAAGTTACCAAGATCTACCAAGGAGGGTCCCCAAATTTGTGGGACACCAAAGAAAATTTCCTGGTCATACCAAGAGTAACTACATCCAACTGTGTGTTAAAAAAAAAATAGGAGAAACATTTCCCAGGTCTTTGCCAGCAGCCTGATGGTAAAAACACTGTTGTGACTCCACTAATTTTCCAAGAACAAGGACTGGGCTTTGGGCGAAGCTCTGCAAGCTGCTTAGGCGTATTACAGTCATTGGTAATTTTTAGATTCACAAGCCTGAAGTAATTTAAAACTTAACTCCATTTTTGGTAGCTAAGTGCAGGTGAATCTCCCAACCGTTTTTGAGGATGCCAGTCTTGTCCACTCAGTGTCCTGCTGGCATGAAGGAGGTGTGGATGCCTCTGGTAGGGGATGAAGCAGCATGAAGTCTATTTAACCTTGAAACAACTTGGAATGTTAGTTGTGCAAAGTGTTTTTATGATTTACTAAAATGTATAAGATGCATATAAATCCAAAATTTCAAAATGTAGGAACTCTGCAAAATTATGTTCTGTGTATTATGTACCAAATTTTGTACTTATGTGTTGTGTACAGTAATACAGTTTCAAACACTGAGTAAAATCCAGACTCACTGACTTGATGACACCACAAAAAAACATACTAAACACTTTTAACATCACCACTGCTCTCTTTCATTAAGTAGGAGGAAAACTGTGTTGTGAAAGATGCTGCCAACTGCTTGGTCAAATACCTCACTCAGATAATTCAGGTATCAGAATAGAATAGAATAGAATAGAATAGAATAGAATAGAATGGAATAGCATAGCTCAGTTGGAAGGGACCTACAAGGATGATCTAGTCCAACTGCCTGTCCTCCTTGGGCTGGACCAAAAGTTGCAAGCACGTTTTTAAAGGCATTGTCTAAATGCCTCTTAAGCACTGACAGGCTTGGAGCAATGACCATCTCTCTAGCAAGCCTGTTCCAGTGTTTGACCACCCTTTCAGTAAAGAAATGCTTTCTAGTGTTTACTCTGAACCTCTCCTGGTGAAGCTTTGAACCCTTTCCATGTGTTTTGTCACAGGAGCCCAGGGAGAAGAGATCAGTACCTCCTTCTTTGCTTTCCCCTTCTTGGGAAGCTGTAGAGAGCAACAAGTTTGTCACTCAGCATCCTTCTCTCCAAACCAGACAAGCCCAAAGTCTTCAGCCACTCCTCACAGGACATTCCTTCCAGCCTCCTAAACATCTTTGGTGCCCTCCTCTGAACCGATTTGAGTTCCTTCACATCCTTCTTACATTGTGTGGCCCAGAACTCCCCACAGCAGACAGGTGAGGCTGTGCCAGCTCTGACCACAGTGGGATGATCACCTCTTTTAACTGGCTGGTTAGGATGTGTTCGATGTGCCCTGGGATGTGGTTTGCCCTCTCGGCAATGAAGAAGTGACACCCTTGTCCCAGACCAAAGGGAGAGGCAGGAACAGTCTTGAGGAGATGCATTCTTGCAGATTGTCACTAGACTAGAGCTCTGCTCACCACGTTGTTCTGAACACCGGGCAGCCTTTGCCTTTCATGGTTTAAACAGACAAGTAATTGGTTCAATGTCTTCTTCAGTGACAGCCCAAAAAGCAGACTCATAATCTGAAAAAGCAGGCACATACAAGCATCAGCCATTAGATTTCAGATAATGTCATAGAAATACAAGTTTCAAAGCTCAAAACTTTATCCTCTGTTTATAGCTACATGGTGAAAAAATGCCATAATTTCTTTGTATTTTTTTACCTTTTGTGATGTGCTGCTTGGGGATATCTGCTGTCCTACATCTGGATGAACGGCTGCCGAGAGTCACAATAAATCATTGACAGTATTGCAAGTCCAGGAACCCTTTATTATCATCCAAGGATATTAATTTTTGTAGTATTGAGAGATAACAAAGGAACAGGCTAATCTGTGTTCCTATGGAGTTATCTGGCTCACAAGCCATAAACAGCATCACAACTGGAAGTCAAAACCTTTGGGACCAGAAACAGAACACGAGGTGCAGAACAAGGTGGCAACCTGTGCTTTTTACAGACACACTGCCTCTTTGGGAAAGAGACAGAATGTGTTTCTTAATGGAAATTGTTTCATAATGGAATTTTTTAGAGAGAGATATTTCCTAATACAGGTGGTGAGGTGCTTCCACAAATCTTGAGCAATTGTCTTTTTTAATCAAAAAGGCTGGGAGGCATATTGGATAGCTCAGAGAGTATTGCTCCTTCTCCTTGACAACTGAACATAAACAAAGCCATATCGCTTCATTATTTTATTATATAACCAGTAATAAGAACACCAAATAACCCAGGGTAAGATAAACAAAGACTTTTCTACTTCCCACATTTTAGCTGTCATGCAGTTTTAACTCTATCTGTGAAAATCTGTTTATTCCCTAAAGAAAAGAACAGGATTTGACACTAGCAATAAAAGCTGAATTTCCAAATATTTTCTACTCAAATGCCTGACCTTAGACTTGTAAATAACTGTCCTAAGGTATAATATCAACATTAGCTGAATTGTCCATCTCAATTGTTTTTTTTTCTAAGAAGCCTTTTTTTCCCTTACATGCTAGTTTATGGCTGACAGTCATCCTTGACATTGATTGTCAGGTTATTTATATTAACAGGATCAAAGGGAGACTTCTTCTAGGCTGTTCCCTGTGGGATATGTCACTGATTTCTGTAGCAACACTGCTATCATTTTTAGGAGTTGCTTTCACCAGGTCTACAGCAAAGATGATAAATAACAATGACTGCACACTGTAATGTTGGTGTTTCTTGACTGCAGGTCCCTGTCATCACAAAACTATGCTTGTGAAAAGCCTTAATGACTTCAGCGAAAACACCTTCAAGTAACTTTGTTGAGTGCTGAGGATAAAGAAAAGGAGAAGGAAAAAGAGCAAGGAACCAACTTTGTGACACTTTGGGCTACATTAATTAACTTGTCAATTACTCATATGTAATAACAAAAACTTAATGTCTTCTCTAATGTCAAATATTGGAAACCTTATGCACCATTCATCACACGTCTATGCATCTTCATGCTAAGCATAAATAACTTTTTATGTACTGAGCTCTTTTTAAAAATCCAGACAGTCACTACATGAGCTTAATTTGAGAATGGAGAGACAAATATCTCGCCCATTCCTGGCTCCTTAATATTCCTGAGAGGTCGATTAGATGTTGCACTAATTTAAGAAAGTATTTCAAGTCCTTTGATCCTGTTGGATCAGACAGATCACCAGCAGCATGCAATGGTAGACACATTCCATGACTAGCAGAAATAGGATCTGATAAGCACAACCAGAGACATAAAAATTTTGTTAAGTTTGGATATTTTCCTCGATGTGCAGGCATCAAGTCATGGCAAGGACAATAGAAAGTGAATGCAAAAATGAACTACTGAGCTTGAGAGGAATGACAGGTAACTTTTACAAAGGGAATTTCACCCAACAGCAAAATTGGAACCCAGTGTAAAGACGTATTTACGACTTTGAAAAATAAAGTTATAGGAATTTTTTTAGTATCTATGTATCTGTATTGCCATTGTTTTTAATGGAATTATTTTAAGGAAAATAAAAATATTTACCTCTACCCTTAGACCATCACAACTCCTAATTATTCTATTGGTAATTGCTTTTGTTTGAGGTTTTATGTAACATATATTATTATGATGATGCTTTGGTTTTGACTGTGCTATGAGGTGCAACACAGACACGTTCAGGAACTCTGTTTGAAGGGTCATTGGGGCAGAGATGACAAAGTGCCCAGACCATGGAGCAGCACTGCAAGGTGTCCTGTCGTAGCCAGCCCTCATGGCTGCAGCATCACCCACCCAGGGACGCCCAGCTGTTGGTAAGAGCCCATTGCCTACATGGAGATGAGCCAAGGTATCCAGGATTTTGTGGCATGAATTGGGGTCACATGACATAAGGTATGTGGGATACTCGTCCTCACGAGGGAAGCATTAAGGGCCAGGCAGGAACCCCTTGAGATCCATGTTTTGGCAACTAAATTGTGCCTTGTGTATCTGGATATTGATTTCAAGCACTACGAATCAGAGTAGTGAATTTGGACAAGTAGCTGAAGAGGATGAGAGACATGAGGAATTATAGCTTGTTATAGGCCACCTGGCCTCCTGGGTCTCTACCTGCATAGGATTTTGTGAGGAAGGAGGAAAACCAATCTTCTAAAAATAAAAAGAAAATATATGCAACAAAGGTCTTTTAAAAGTGTAATAGCATGTTCATGCTTACAGCAGTTAGAGTCCTCCCTGGCAGATATCTATTGACACACTGAAATAACAAGGCACAACAGGATACCATGGTGATTAAGTGGAAACTTTAGGACTGAGTGCCACTGCTCTTGTCTGCAAGGCTTTTTTCATTTACAGGCTACTGCCTTCTGTAATATTTCCTGTTTTAGATGTTTGAATATTGTTAGAGCCTTCACTGAGAGAAAGAGCATAACCAGGAGAACAACAAACAAATCTTATCAATCAATAGAAGCTTCTCCAGTGGCTGAAGCAGTCTGGGCTGTCCCAGAGGAGAGCAGGGGGGCACACAGGAATGCTTTCACCTTCAGCTGTGCATAGTGGCATGTGAGGGACTCCTTGTTTTCCTTCATCTTTATTTTTCCCCTTAGCTATTTTGTAGAGTTGGTGAGTTGACCTCACATTTACTCATCACTTACTACAGAGATGTGCCATTTCTCATCAGTTACAATCAACTTCAGCCATGCCAGTACTAGAGCACATACCAATAAACTTCATTTCAAAGCTAGTTAAAGTAATACCTCAGAGTGAAAGCTTCTGTGGATGTGATTAAATATCAATGTCTTCACATAAGGATCCATGTAACAGTAAATCCAGAAAAGGAGGGGTGTGAGTAATGCCTGCTCATGTACAGCAATTGTCCCAATTTTCTGAATGCGTCCCTTTTAAAAAATTGAACTCTGATCAGTTCTTCTAGTCAGAGAATATGCCATTAAATTAATTTGTCATCTTGAGAAAGCTTTGTTGGACAGAGTCTAAATGATAATGTCATCTCAGTACTTTTGAAGAATGTAATCTAAAAAATTTCAAAATAGTATTTGGCATCTGGGTAGTGGGAATGGTGCAGTGAAGTGGAAAATGTCTAAATCATGTTGCAGACAGTTTGTGACTTCATAACTAAACGACAGTAGTTAGTATGGTAATCAGCTGCCCTCTGATAATTCTTTACACTAAGTGACAAAACATTCCTAATTTCTCCTCTGTAGCATAACAGTTACATTAGTCACAATTAATTACAGTGTTTCTCCCATGAGTGTCAGACTTACATCAATTGTATAATGAATTACTTGGCTTCCCACCATGCAGGAGCTGAGGTGGTGTACAACAGCTTAAAACCACCAGCAGGAAAAGGCACTAGGGTTTGTCTATAAAGTGCGTTTGTCTGAGGTAGCAGAGAGGTGCTGGTGTGTGCAGGGTGTGCTGCTGGTGCCTCCCAGCATCCCTGAGGAAGACACACACTTCCATGAACCAGGAGAACGGTGAGCAGGTACAGCTTATCACTGCAGCAGCAGCCAGAACAACATCAGCCCTCACCATCCCTTAGCACACAGTCTGCTACACAGGCCACAACGGGGGAGGAGGATGCCTTGTCCTCCAGAGAAATCTCCTCGGACTCCTCACAAGCAGTATTGTTTCCCGTCTGAGATGTGCAGAACAAAATACAGACTTTGTTTCAAAGTCATAAAGCTAACAAGCAACGAGAAAATGCAAAGCATCTCAAGGGAAAGAAAACATCCACCTGGAATCCTCCTGCATGTGAACTGGATTCAGAAGAGGTCTCTGTGGTGTATTACATTTGCAGCTTGCAGTGAGAGTTTCCCTTTGAAATCAGACACAGAAGAGCAGTCCCTCTTGGTATCATACGTATTCTTTCCATACCCCAAGGCTGCCATGCACTGCAGCCATGCATGGAACCTGCTCTCCAATTCACAGGGACTCCCTCTGGGCTTTTAAAAATTGCATATCAGGGAGAGTACTTAAATAGCTTTTTCTTGAATAGTCTCCATATTAGCTATGCAGCAGTCATTTGTCCCAAAAATTGGGTAAGAAAGATGAAAATTGAAATCTTTTACTAAACTATACAGGCCCTAGGCCTGTTTCCCAACTGCCATTAGGCAATGTGAACAATGATTCAACCTCTTATTCACCTGGGAAACAAGCATCCTGGCTAGATAAGAGCAGCAGCACATCCTTCATTTACATCCTTGCACTGGTTCCCCTTCTGTTGAAAGTCAAAGGGCTTTCCTAAGCATTAACTTACAGGATGCCTCCAATAGGATCCCCAAATTCATTCCTGCTTTGGTCTTAATGGATTAGTTATAGATCTTTACAATGCAAATTATATGTTGGTAGAGGAGCATGGAAAGGGAAGTTTTGGTGTTGGTTATACATGCAGTATAAGAGTAAGGATTTTCAAGATGGTGTAGCACGAAGAAGCCAACAGACATTCAAGACTCAGCTACTCCCAAAACAGGATGGACAGAAAGTTTTCATGTATTCTTTTTGGAAAGCCTGTCTTTTTTTGGGAACCTAACCTAGCTTTTGTACAAACCCTCACCCAGAACCCTCTCACCTTTGACATAGGTTAATGTGGTTTTTTTCTCTTTACATCCTTTGCACTGCCAAAGATACATATTAACTCACGTACAGCAAAGGCTGTGTTATCAGTGGCAGCCATCTAACACTGCCTGGAACAATACCTCTCAGCAAGATGTGCAGCAATGTTTATCTAGCTTCTCTTTCAAAGCTTCTCCCCTTCCCATCAGGGGAGAAAGAATAATATTTTCAAAATAATGTGACCAGCCTTGTTCAAGCACTGAACCATGGAAATGCCCACTAGCTTCACCTCTCATTTTTGGATATGAGCAAACACTGGACTGGACTGAGCTCAGACATCCTGGTGTTGAACCAGTGGGACTCTGAAGGTTTCTGTTTCTCCTGCACCTTCATCTGTTTTCTTCCCATCCTGTCCTTCACTAGGTTACCTGAGTTTGACGTGGGATGCTGGGACTCCACCAGTGTATGTCACATTTGCATCCATGTGGCCACTGAGTTGTTCCTCACAGGCTGGACTCTGTGTCTGCTCAATATCCAATCTTCTTTTATAAGGCAGAAAGAAAGTATTGTTTCCAAGAGAATTAGGCACTGAAAAATCACTGGAGCTTAAACAGGGACCAGGACTTCTCCTGACTTTTAATTTATAAGAAAGGTGGAAGGCTTTGTGGCTATTTCTGATTCTTTTTTTATTTGGGGGGGGTGAGGGGTGGGTGG
>VZRO01005375.1:251696-305059 GCA_013397915.1 Daphoenositta chrysoptera
TGGTTGTTGTTTGTTTGTTTGATTTTTGTTACAGATCTGGCCTGGCCTACTGGACCCCTGTTGATCTATATTTAGGGTTAGGCCACAATCTGGTTTTGACAGCCTATCCCATATCACCACTGATGGGGAAGGACAATAAGGGGCAATAATGAGTGCATGTCAAAATCTAGATTTGATATGAAATCCTAATGTGCCCAGTGCAGCACACATGAATCTATTGTATATGTGACATGGGTTAGGTTTGAATTTAGGTTTAGGCTTGAGTTTAGTATTGACAGCAACAATGCCATACAGCTATTTGGTTTAGGAAGTCCTGTAAAGCCAGAGGGAAGTTTGGTGCTGGAGGGGAAGAATGGCTGATGGGTGGCTCTGCAGCAGAAATGGATCTGTAGGGATCCTGTGACTGAGTCATGTTTGGGATTAGGACTAAAATTGGGAAAATTGAGGTATAAGGCCTAGCCTTATTTTTAGACTTTGCAGGAGGGGAGGGAATAAGATATAAGGGCAAGATAAAACCGAAGAGTAAATTGTATTGCTGTATCAGCCCAGGTCTGCAGCTACACTGGACTCAAGTCAGGGTTAGGGCTAGTGTTCAGGATCTTGTCCTCCAAGATCATGAGGGCAGTATGTGACATGATGCCGTCAAGGGTTAGGAGCACATCTCAAGTTCTAAATCAAAACCAAACTGCAAAACCAAGATTATGGTCAATGCCAGGTTACCAAAACATTGTTCATCCTTGCCACAAAAAAAAAAAATATCAATGTGTCCCATTTAAACAAAACCAATTCTGAATATGAATCTGAAATCTGTCTCACCCTAAAATGAAGTTTCTATTACGAGCCACAGGAAATTAACCCCTTGGCCTGCCCTAAATGGGCTGAACAATGCTGAACAATCAGAATTACTTTTCTGTGTACACTTTCTCAAAGAATGCCCTTAACCACAGCCTTCAGATATAGACCTTAACCTGGCTCAGCACCATTGTACTGAACCCTGTTTCCCCATTTTGAAATCTTGCAACATTACTGTTTGGCTGGCAAACACAAGCCCAACACTATTCCATTTGTTATGCTGCCACAGTTTGAGGAGCCATGAAGGAAACTGTTCTTCAAGTCCTTTTATCCTGAATACTGACCTAAATCCCACAAAAGTCAATACATATTGCCCATGCCTGGTCATAGCAGCACTAGTTTCAAATGTTCTCATAAAAAAGCAGTACTATAATCTCCACGGACTGAAATGAGAAACATAGCCATAAATCATTGAAGGCTCCAGGCTCAGCATCTTTGAAACACTATTAAGAAAAATGAAAAAAGCTGACATCATTGGTCAGCCAACCTTTCAGAATTCCACCAGAAAAAAAAGAACCAAACCAGTCTTTCAGACTTGTTACTGTGAGCTCTTTTCAAAATCCTTGACACTGTAAGGCTTACAATAGGTCTCTGGACACTCTGGATAAAGATCTAATGAGTCTTTAGACTCCAGTCGGGATAGAGGTGGAAGTGGTGGAGTAGGTCAGTTAACAGGGTCCCATGGTTAGTCTTAGGTAGGTTTTATTTGGGATTATAGCCTTTGTGTAGTGTCAGGGACTCAGCACACACCAAACCACTTTGCTTTTTAACCTCATTTGTAATAAGCCTATCTGTAATATACCCCAGTGAATGCCCTAGGAACCCCTAATAACAATAAAACTGAATCCTAACCTTTTTTCAAATATTAAAACTTTAAAAATCTGTCTATCTATCTATCTATCTATCTATCTATCTATCTATCTATCTATCTATCGACTGTCTATCTATCTATCAATCTATCATGAATCCAACAGCTTCAAAAGTATTTCTGCAGCAGTTGATCCTACTGCAACTGGTCCCCATTTTAAGCCAGTGGCCTCTAGCAGATTCTGGATGTTTGTTCATCTCACCATCATCCACATTTAGCACCCAACTTTGCATTTCATGGTTCCCCTGCTGATAGCAACCTTTCTGGCAACTCTTCACCCTAAACCATCCTATCCTTTACACTCCAGAGACTGTCCTCAGTGCTAAGATGATGCCATTTTTGCCTGTCAACATCTGCCATGCCAGGTAACAGTAGCAAAATTTGCTCCTTTACCTTTGCTCTCCCAAAACCTAACAACATCCTACAATGATTGTGAAGTTGTTCATCCAGAAAGAATCTCACTGCAGCTGATTGCTTCTCTTGGAAGCAAGCTATAAACTGTATTCTTCAATTCTGCTGCTCTAAACCTTTGCTTTTAAAGCTAAATCTAACCTTTCCTCTAACACCAGAGTCGGGAAATCCTTGCCAAAAAAAGAAAAAAAAAAGAAAATAGATTTATGCAATAAAATTTTATTAAGCCCAGACATATTAATGAACAATGTAGAGCCAAATATAACACTGCATCTTCTGTCTTCTCCATTGAAAAATCTCCGTCTAGTCCTAAATTTAGATGTAAGGATATAAGGCTGACCTTTCATTAAACCAACCTAACACAGACCTCTTTCCATCTGTCACTGGAAAACCCTGTGACAAATCTGGTGGCTCAGCCCTTTTATCACTACGTGTGCTCTTAAATGCCTTCTCTGACCTGTTCTCTAACCCTCCAGTGACTCTTGTTAACATCATTTAATTCACCCATGCCACACCTCATCCTAGTTTACTAACCTTCCATTTTCCATGGTAGTCCAGCTGCAAACCTAGCTTTATATTTTCTCTAGACCAGAGCCTAATCTATTCCCAAATAAAATCTACCTTTAATATTAGAGACAAGTGACAGGCATTCTCAAAAACCTAAGTTATTCAAACACATTGGCATGACCTGTCAACAAGCCTCCTTCAGACTTTTACTGCCTGAAAGGAGGATGGGGATGCTGATGTGGTCCCAGCTCCAGTCTTAGCCATAGCGATCTTGAAATTAACCAAAAGTTACTTGTATTTGTCATTGTCTGACATCACCTTGTCTCTGCAGGCCTTTTAAAATCTATCAAAAAGTTGTCTGGCCATGCTGCCCCTAAGGCTAAACTAATATAAGCTCTTATTAAAATGCTGTCTGACTTGAATATTGGATATGACTTCACCAGATATCTAAATGTAAGTAATTTGTTTCTGGAAATAATCCAAACATAATTTAAAACATAGTAAACTGTTGGTGGTTGGTCAACAAATTTATGTCATCAATTCATGGTAGCTCAAACTCTAATTTTGACACGTGTCTCTGTGTCACTGCCTTATCTCCAACCCCTTCTTAAGGTTGAACACATCTTTGACACTGCTGGCAGCAGCTCTTGCAGTAGGCCTGCAGACCATTCATGCTCCAGCACCAATGTTACTTTTCCACCTTTTTCTGGCCATCATCCTCATTCTATCCCCAATCTTCACTTTGGGCATAACAACAGTGCAGAGTCCCTGGACTGTTCACAGGCTACAAGCTACTCAACTCCAACAGTGAGCTGGAATCCTCCACCTGTCTGAGCCCCAGCCAGTGCTAGTACTAACAGCACAGGCTTTTGGTTCTGAGTAGTTCTGTGGGACTGTAAAAGAAACAGTGGCTGTTCTAAATGCAAATTCATGTCTCATTGATTCCTGACTTGATAGTGGCAGCAGGTGGTGCAATATCTAGGATTTAGGATGTCACCTTACTGTAGGGGATCCAGACACCCACCATCAGTTAGGAGAGCTGATGTCTCCCCAGTGACACCAAAGCCCTTCATACCTAATGCAGCTGTGGACATCAGCCCAGGTCACCTCCTGTGGCAACCAGGTTCTCAGGATCCAGAGCAGGTGAAAGCAGAATAAGTGACTACCTACGAAATAGCAGTGTACGAGCAATGATCTCTCACATAACACCCTGGTGACTGCAGGATCTGTGAGGCATGTGATACCATGACCAAGGTCATCCTTAACCAAAGCAGGCTCAGATCCCACACCCAGAAATTCAGTCCACAGGCTGTGGGCTTGAACATGGGATATCAGCACCCAGGGCTGTAAGGCAGATAGACAGATGACTCTGTGTGTGTGCACCACGACACACAGTGCTTAAAGGGGGTTACTTGGGGTGGTTTGGAAAGCTACCCATGGCATAGATGACTGAATTTTTCCTGAGCCCCACTACAGGGGGAATTTTGTTAAGCCAGATCTTAACCTCTGTGCCTAAACCTCTGTCTGTCATCCACATTCAAAAAACAAGTTAATTCACTTTGTTTCAGTGGTACAACGTCTTGTCCCAACAGTCCTGATTTACCTCCACCATAGCTGACATAAATGTTTTCACCTTTCCTTGCTTGGAGATGCAGAAGCTTTGTTGCCATATGCCAGGTGTCGATGTGCATCACCCACATCCCGAGCAGGACACGTATTTGAACTGGCAGTGTAAAGAATTGACACTGGCCACAAGTGATCTCTGTGTCATGGCTCTGGCATGTCACCTGTCAGATGATGTTCTTTAATGAAGCCCATTCGTTCTTGCCAGATGGGTCACTGATGCAGACATCAGACTCTTGCACAGAGGCAGCTTGATGTTCAAGACCAATGATCATCTGGGAGAACGGGGATTTTCATTATCTCAGAAAGAAGAAAACAGCTAAGCCCTGTTTTTGCTGAAGTCTGTTGCTGCCAGCAATGACCCTGAACTCTGGACTGAAACCAGTGTTATTACTTTTTTTAAAAAATAAATTAAAAAATAGGTAAAATGTGTCATTCAATCAGTTTTAGAAAACTCTGAAACTCAAGAAATCAAAATAGTGCTGTGGAAATAAGGGATTTTGGTCTTCGTGACAACACGTAGCTTCTGTTGAATGATGGAGATATTTGCCAGAGTGAAGAGGGTTATTTTTATCATAGCTCTCTTTCCACTACTACATTCCCTTTTGGCTTGGAGGATCATATCTATTTTGGATTGGAGGATTACACCAATTTGTTTTGCTACAAATCCAATAAAAATAAAAGCTAAAATGACAATTAAATCCAAGAAAGCTCAGCTGGAGAGCATGCAAAATTCTTCTTTCCTAATTAAAGTCTGTGCAAACCACAGCTTTACAGAGGCACTGGGGAGGGAGGGAATAAAAGGAGCATGTTCCCATTAACACATTTACTGTAGCTACCTTTCAGGCCAAACAAATTACCACTGAATGCTAACTCAGAGCTTTAACAAGCAGCAAGGTCTGTGCAGTCTCCCCATTTTGGGAAGAGGAGGAGAAGAGTGAGGCTGAGTATGTAGGGGGTACATGCACACCATCTCTTGCTGTTGGGTGCCGAGACCTTGCCATGTTCCCTGAAGACCAGTGTAGGAACTGAATTCAGTGGGCTTTGGATGACGTCTATTACGTGATTAGGAAGGTAAAGTTTGTGCCAGATAGTCTCCCTCTTTAGTCTGGGCAGCAGCAATTGGCAGATAGAGCTGCTGTTTTGGAGCCAGCATATATGAAAGTGGGGGACTGAATAGTAGATAAACCCAGTGGCTTTCAGTGAACACACCATGGCAGGCTGCTGCCCTCATCTCATGTGGCTTCCAATGCAGGCGCTGAGGAAAGCCACTGGCACTCCTTAGAAGCCAAATAAATAAATAAACAAAAACTCCAACAACCAAAGCAAAACCAAAGAACTCTCACAACATAAGGCAGATAGGCACAACTGTGAAACAAGAAGAGGAAAGAAAACAAGATGCATGGAAAAAGTCCAATGAAATACACGGATAAAATTTTGCACTGCTGAAAATTGAATGTGACAGGAAAAAACAAAGCAGAGGAGGATAGAGGATCTATATTCCTGCAGAAGATGTTGTAACACTGAATCTATGGACAGAGCATGCCAAAAGCTGGCCTTCCATACCAGTACTTTATGGTAGGTATGGAATCACCAGAGAACTATGCTGGATTGCTTTATCTTAAACCCAAATTTACCTCTTTTGGCATCACAGCAGAGTGTCTTCACAGTTGGCTGTCATCAGTCTGACGTGGTAAGAAGACACTGTTATTAATGGTGAGCTCTATTGTTAAAGCCTCTGTTTACCTTTAGTGGACAGGCAGAACAAGATGCAGTTTCCATATGGCTGATACATTTTACATAACCAGTGCCAAACTGGAGCTGGAAGTCATGAAATGATTGCAGAACACCTGTCTGTGATGCTGCTGCCCTTCAAGCAGTCAGCATTTCCCACCAGTGAAATGAATGGATCCACCCCACATTAGCCCTAAGGACTGCAGAAGTTTTCATGTCATTCAGAGAGGTATTTTGCACCATTAATTTTACAATAAAAATGTTCCAGACAGAGGGCAAGCAACACTTTCCCACTGGAGATGCTTGATAGCTCCTGAAAACCAGGATTTGTACCCCTAAAAGAAGAACTAAGCACACATGTCCATTCTGACAGGGGCTGTTAAACTGCACACCTGGCCTCTCACAGCTGGCTGTGAGGGAGCCTAAGCAAAGCCTGCTGGAGAAGGACACAGCTATGAAGGGCACAGGCTCATCTCTCAGGCATCTTCTCTCCATGGACATGTAGCTCTGGCAGCCACAGCAGAATCCCCCTGAAGTGGTAAAGGTAAAGCTGTCTCTCAAAACAAGGATATTGAAGCTGACAGAACTACTTGCCTGCCTGCATAATTCGATATACACTGTGGGTTTTGCTGGCATGGCTGGCATGATGGGGAGAAGGAAGTTATTCCCCCTGCTGTTGTCATTGATATTGAGCTGTTGGCAAATTTCACAGTGAAGACCACATTTAGGATTGAAAGATTATATTCTGCTTGAGAGAGCCTCAAAAAGGATGCCTCAGGCATAATATTGGGATTGATGCTGATTAGCTGGTCAAGACAAAAATTGTAATGAACCCTGTGAGCTCCAACAGAGTGCCTTTGCTGCTGGTCCTTCTCTAACAACGTGCTGGCACAAACCCCCTCTCCCCAATCCAATCTGCTGGTCTATGCATAACTCCAGTACTTAACCTTGATGGTCTGAAGAACACGGCTTTAAATTTGATATTGTGTTCATTTGTAACCTTTGCTGTCGAAAAATATTAAATCTTCCCTCAGCCACTTGTTTTGCATGGTGAAAGACAGATGGTTGTGTTGGATCATTCCACAGCAGAGCAGATGTTGTAATCGAGGACACAAGAATTCTGCCAAATTAATTAGACTGTTCCACTGATCTGGATAAAAAGAACAGCTCGCTGGCATTTCAAAGAGGTCTTGGTTCTAATTTATGCCACCCTGCCAGGTTATCTCCTGTGAAATATAGGTATGATGGGGTGTTCTGTGGCATCAGATCAGATTATTTTGAAACAGAGTAGAAAGTTGGTAGGCAGATGTCAACTTTTTAACACACTATCTTAAAATTTAAATAGGAAAATAATATTGAATTTCCAGGGTAGAAAGACCTATGATGTATATGCTCCCATTACAAATATATTTTTATACTTTGGGGAACAAAATTTCCTTGTGACTAGTGTTTTAGCTTACTTCTTTGTCAGCTAAATTTGCCAAACACAAATCCATGAAATATAAGATACATGCATTTTTTTGCAGAATTTCACAATCTTTTCCATAACACCCGTGAGTAGTGCTCAGGGTTTGCATATCATTTTTTGGCTTACCACAGCACTATCTCAGAACATCTTGATTCTTGGCATAGGGAAAATGTGGGAGGAACACAGTTTTTGAAAAGAAGGTTTTGTGTAGAGTAGGTAAGGCATGTACAAGTGTGGTGGTGCTGAGGTGCACACTATAAAATAGTGTTCCTCCTTGTGGACCATATTTCTCCTTGGTGCAACATCAAAGCAAATTCCCTTGGCAAGGCATCAGTATCCACAGGAAGATACCAACAGTGTTTGAGAAAAACGTGGTTCTAGAAATACAACTCTTCAGTAAAAGAATCACTGAGAAAGAGAAAGGGTCCCTATGGTTTCCCTGATTAGCTCTTGCACTGTTAAAAAGGGTCTCTGCACACAGATAAGTTTTAAACTTCTATTTGTCTATTACGGCAAACAGAAGGACTTCATTGTATAATTGGACTTGCATGTCATCATTCATGGGTTTTTTCTTCCTTAAGACTTATGACATCTATTTTGATTACTATAGAAAAAAACGCATTTCCCAGTACTTTCAAATCTTTAATGCTAGAGTATATAATCTCGATTATTCTAGAAATTACTTTTTCCTTACCATATATTTCTAAAATACTAGAAAGAAATAAGAAAAAAGTCCATATATGAGATTTTTTCATACCAGAGCACTGTTCTTTCTGTTTAAAAACTGAAACTAATGGGCAACACCTTCAAGTTGTGCAAAGCTGTGCAGTTCCATTAATTTTCATAGAACATTGTCAATTAATACAAACTAAAATCTGAGACCTAAATTCTTTGTCAAGCTGAATAGCAGTCTGTCTGTTATCATGGCAGCCAGTGCTTAGGCAGTTTCAGAAGCTGTGGCATCAAAGATATGTCTAGAAAACAAAAAGCTAATACTGTAAGTGTTGCTAAAATGTACAAGATTTACCAAGTGATATGATGCTGTAGCTTATTGACTTCTGTTGTGTGTCCCATCTGATTCTATTGGGAAGTTAACAGCAGTCAGGGATTTCTTGAGGAAGTATCTTATTTTACAAAATCCTATCCTTTCCCCTGAGCATGACTGAACCAAGCCAGGACAGTTTCCTTGCTCCTCGAGTCTGAGTCAGCCTCTGCAGCCTGTGCCTGGCATAGCCCTGATGGGCCATCCCCTCTGGGTCCTCTCCAAGTTCTTTGCCCTCTCTTGGTGACCACTCTGCTTCCCTGCACATGGCTTCACCACTGCAGTTCCCAAACTGCCACAGCTGGGGCTTGAAGAGGTTCCTGCCCTTCTCCCCAAGACACTTTATGCTCGGCCCTTGTGGCAGCAGCACTGTTCTCCAGTCCAGACTCCAAAAGGAAAAAAGTGCTTAATTTCTTCTTGATTCAGATGGAAGGAAAGCTCTTCCATCACCTTACATCTAATGCCTGCTGTAGCCCAGGGATCACGGCACTTTAGCTCTCTACTGCTAAAGCTTTCAGCATCACAGTGCTTCCTTCCTTGTTGTCATCCATGGCAGAGTCCATTTCTCTGCCTACACTTCTGCCATCTGTCTAGATGCACTGTGAAACATCTTTTATCCAATAACACAGAAACCTCACCAGGCTGGAGATTTAGAATTTGCCTGAAACTGTAAGTATTGGTTAAATTGGATTCTGAATCCACAGTTCCTTCATATTCTCCCTACAGTAGCTAAGCAGGACTAGTGATGAAATTATTCTCTTCTCCTTCCTCTGGTAAAAAATCTATGTGCCAGTCACTGGCCAGGCAGCTGCTGCACACACACACGGAGTGCCAGTATCTTCTATTAGCTCTTCCTAAAAGACATTTCCTCTTTCCTCAGCTGCAGGTAAGGTGTGCCTTCAGAATCATCTCCAGCTTCAAGGAAGAGGGTCAGACTTAAATTTTACAGCCCTGTACTTGTATCTCTTTGAGAAAACTGGTCTGAGTTTGGTTCCTGTGTTATTCCTCAGGTTATTCCTCAGCAGCATGAGATCAGCTTGCAGCCCAATACAGGTCATTACGGGACAACACTTTCCCAGTTACTCATCGGTTCTCAGCCATTAAAACAATGCTTTGGGCAGCTGATCAGTCTCCCCAACAGTTCTGCTGTGTTAACTCTTCGGGGGAAACCTGCTAGAAAACACATAGCTCAACAGTTGCACTGTCCCACAGACTTTTTTACTATATAAGGGCTGGTAGATTGTAGCTATCAATGCAAATTAACCTAGAAGAAAACTGAGCTGCTGAAGTCTCTCTAGAGATAAAAGACTCTGAAAATAAAAGTCTCCAGTACAGAAAGCAAACAACATGGAGGGAAGGTTTGCTGGCCTGGGCAAGAAGCTGGTGGCAGGATTAGGTGATGCTGCTGAAGCCACCTCATCCCATCATTTCAGACAAGTTAAAGGCAGCCATTCAGTGCAGGCAACCACAAAGACAGTGTTTTCTGTTAAATACCCAGTACTGATTGTGAAAGGATCATATGTAAATAAATGGATTCTTTTCATACACAGGCATGCAATGGTAATTTTTTTTCCAAACTCCTTACTTTGCTGTAAAATCTATGAACCATGCCAGCTAAGAGCAATAACATATTTTCTTCCCCGACTTGGTTCTATTACATGCTTATTATATCTTCAGGGAAACTGGCAGTTTACAGAGGCTTCTGAGAACAGGAAGTTAAAGATATATCAGGAAGTATTAGCACAGCGTGAAGGGCTTTCTTCCTCACATACTTGCAGTTGTAACTAATATATCCTTCCTGGTACCATATTTTGGAGCAATATCACACCTTCATTTTCATAAAGGAAAATCTGCACTTAAGTGCCAATGACTTACAGTACTAGTCCATTATCAGAATGCCATGGAGCTGATAATGTTCTGGTGCAGTGGCATAATCTATCATAGAGCATGTGCACTGTCTACCAGTTTCTACAAGGTCCCTTAATAAGCAGAGAGGATTTCTGCCTTCCAAAAGTAAACAAATTTTACAAGAGAATATGTTTAGCTTCTTTTTCCCTGAAATTACAAAGAAGTTCCAGGGAGATGCAGAATTTATATTACATCACTATTTATTTAATGAGGTAATTTGAGGCTCATTTTAAAATGAGCTGTTCCAAAATCCAGATTTGGCATTAAACATAAATATTTGAAAAGCAGGTAATTAAAAATGTAGTGCAAAGTGTCAGAGTTTCATACAGTGAAAGATGTGAGAAGCTATGTTCTCTCCCTATTTCTCCTACTTCATATATTATTATTCTCAGCTGAATGCCTGAGAACAGAGATACTTTCAACTAAATGATGGTCTTGTGCAGTGGGGATTGTTAGTTCTATTTTGTTCTTTTCCACTTTCTAGGTCAGAAGAAACTCTGGCAGATACTTAAAAAAAGATGCCCTAAAGACTAGAATGTGCCTTGTCTTATCATTCATTCTGGGTACATTGATAAAACTGAAAAAAATAGCCAAGTCCTGAATGCCAGCATGGAGAGAAGCTGACTTCACTTCCCCTCACACTTTCCTGTCGTGGCACATCCATGGCAGTGGCTGATGCAGGGACCCCCAGCCTGCTCCCAGCAAGGTCACGGAGCACCAGAAGCCGCCCAGCTCCAGCTCCTTTTTAGTCCATTTGCTCTGCTCCAGAGCAAGCTGCTCCTGCCAGCCAAGCTGGTTTGAAAATCTCCTCATGGCTCTTCATTCCTTACTAGTTTTTACACCTGGCACATCCTTCTGCTCCCCCAGCTAGTGAGTCATGCTGTTTTGCATTCTGTGCTTGGCTTTGCTTATGCTGGCTTTACACAGTTGCAATTCAATTGACTCCAGTGGCATTGCTCCCGAGGCTAGTGAGGGATGGAGATAAAGGCATCTTTACTCCAAGATGAATGCAGATATGGATTCACAGCCTTCTCATAAGGCAGCTGTGGAAATGTCATAAATTAGGCTGACTATTCTCAAAAGAGGTTTATAAAAAAAAATGCTGATATATCCATAAACAATATTTGGTTCTTTGACTTCTTAAGGAGAAAAATGCACCCATAAAGGAGTACTGCTTCCCTGGATAACTTCAATTAAATAGAGCATCCGGCTGATCTGGATTCCTATCACTGACAGATGATTTTGAAGACTGCTTAACTGAGTCTATTACTGAGCTCCTGGCATGTCTGAGATAAAGGATGCCTTCCGGTAGGAAGTGTCTGCATGGGTTTTTCTGAGCTGGTGGAAGCTGTGTCTGCATTTCTGCTGCATCCAAATCAGAGAGCACCAAGCTCTGTGGGAACAGGAGCACCTGAATCCTCCAGCACTGATGGGCAGATAAAATCTGCTATGATAATGTCTTCCTGGGCACAGAGGCTTACTGGTTCCTGTATGGATGGAGAAAAGGAAACACATCCACCAGCCCAAGTGTGTGCCTGTCAATGAGCTGGGCATTCCTCTGAGGTCCCTGCTCCTGAGGGCTGTCAGGTTGGGTGGCTGCAGCCATGGAGGTGTGTCTCAGCATTGAGATGTGATGCTTTTGCACTATGAAAACCAGCTCTGGGTCTCTGGGATTGATAGGTTTACTTTGCTGAACATTGAACTGACATGTTATAGTTGGTTCCTACCCAGAGGAAATTCCCACTGGAGCTGAATGGAAGTGAGACTGTGGAAGTCAAAGGTCAGGACAAGGTGAGGAGTGATCCTGTGGCACAGCCTGGACCAGGACCCAGGTGACCTGAACTCCTGTCCCCATTCACTACAGCAAATACTCAGTTTACTTCATGTGACTCATTCAGACAGGAGACAATGAAGCACCAAACAGACACCACTGGTTTGCCTCTTTTACTTCTAAAACACTGTATAGCTTTATAAATAGTTTTGCTTGCACTGTAACCAGGTAGCCCACTGCCAAAATAATTATCTGCTGATTTAAAGCAAAAAAGACCCTTTAATATTCTGTTCTTGTGACAGTCAGAGCTAGGTACTCACACATTGTTACTGTGAAAGAAAAAACAAAGACATTAAGACAACATTTGCAATTTTAAAGAAGACTCTGAAAGACTTAACTGCTTTTTTTTTTTTCCTCCTTATAGGTCTAGTAAGTGCTGGCAATAACTGAAAGTTCATTTAATCAATTAAGATATGTTCTCTCAAAAAAGGATAGAGATCATATATGGTCCATGGGCATATTTTTATGGCAACATTTACTCTTGTTTATGCACATACTTGAGGGTACAGACACCAGCTGGTGTATTGATCATACAAGAGGATCATGTCTTCCATTGCTGAGCTCCCAGCAAACTGCTGGCTGGCAGGGGGAAGTTATTTCTCTTCTCTGAAATTTTTGTTTTTCTCCTCAACGTTCCACCCAGATGATGATATTAAGGATTATTTCATGATGAGTGTTTTCAAATCCTGTGGTTCATAATTTATTCTCCAGAACAAAATCCTGCCCTTGGTGGAGAACTACTCCAGTAAGGACTTATAAACTCACTGAGCTCCAAAGGATGGAGTTAACCAACCTCTTAACATCGTGGAGTTAGCATCATGATGCATTAACATCAAAAGTGGAGCATTTTGTGTGAGTAACACATGTCAGGAAATATCAGCAATCTTTGGGCAATGGCTTAAGACAAATGTGATATTCTGGAGTGATTTTTGAGGCCAGGTGAGGGACCTGGGATCACCTCCCCAAAGCCTGTGTGTTGCATGTTGGAGAATTCCACACCAGTGTCAAACACTTCCCCTTTTAACCCAAACAACTAATTTCTATAGATTGCATAGTGCAGTCTTCCACAGACTCAGAAAAATAAGCTTTGTACCACTTATCTCTTTTTCACAAACTCTAATATGTTTTACAATATTTTCTCCTATAAATACTTTTTTTCAGCTGGGGTCTGCATAAATTCAATGTAAATTTATCTCAGTGAAACTTTTCCTTTGAATGCATCCACCTGACACACTGCAGTACAGTGCACAGAGCTCATTTTGTGGCAGCTATGCCACAGTTTAGCCACAGAACAAACAATGCTGCACAAATTTACTCCACTGAAAGTCTAAGAGAGTGTGACTATGTTGCACTGAAGTTTATTTCAGACACATTTCATCCTGTCATCTCTGCATTTTGGTTTTGCTTTGTCAGATCTCATTAGCTGTTATTACAGAAATCACATTAATTTATGCTGAAATTCATTCTCTTGTAGAGGCAGAACTTTCCAGCACTAAGCATATAATAACACCAGCATTACCGAGAAAATGGCCTGCAAGCATAACACCAAACAACAACATTATTCTATTTGTCAACTGGGTCTAGATAGATCAGATCAATAGATTCAGAGTTTTTAGAAGTCTGTTAACACTGGTTGAAACCTCTTGTGTGGCAACGCAGTACATAAACCAGTCAATTTATTTTCACTGGAAAAGTTCTCCTGAACCTACACTACTTAGAAAGTGTTAGTAATGAATGGTCTTAATTTGAAGTTGAAATACCTTTGATCTCACAACAAATTGAGATCCTTGAAGATGAAAGAGGTCTCTGCTGTTAGATAACTGGCAGAACCCGTGAAAATAATGAGCACTTGCATTGAGCTACTGAAAAGGGACTCCAAGCTTGGAGTGGGTGAATAATGATATCAGCCATGAAGTTCACAAAAATGCCTCTAATGATTTCCCACATGAAGTATCTTTTGAGAAGAAGGCAATAGGTTGATGCAAAGGATGAGTAGAAAGGACCCCCCCAAACTGTTCACTGTCTGACTTGGCAGGCACTCCAGAGGCAACAGGACACAGGCATGGATGGGGGAGTCACTGCCTACAGGGGAATTGGGTCAATATTCTTACAGGTTCCACCTCCTCACTTATTGACAGTCTGTAAGTGTTTGCTTTGCAGTGATGCTAAGGCAGTCAGACCCTCAAATTGTAGGTCTGCTAGCAGCAGCCATCTGGGAAACATCCCTGCTGTTCTGCTTGGAAAGCCTTCCCTCCCTGCACACCACTACTGTCTTCCCAGTGACTGTCCTTTGTTGCCAGGATCCTGTCAGTGAGGGAGAATCCTGGCAAGGAAACGGGGTGTTACTGGCTTGGACCTATCCAGTGGAGCTGCCCTGTTCATGGGCTCTAACTTATCCCAGCCACGGGCCAGGCTCACACCACGGATGTCCCCACTGCTCCAGAAGCAGCCAAGCCACTCTGGTGCATCCCAGCCAGGGGACCATTTCCAGCTTTATCTGCCCCCATCACAGCTGCCCCTGCCCCTGCCATGGCACCCGTGTCCCCTGCACTCCCAGGGGACAGCAGCCCAGAATGGGGGCTCCCTCTGAGCTGCCCCTGCTGCTCAAAGCACTGCTGGGAACTGGAAACTGTTTACAGTGAAATCATCTTCCTGCTTTTAAGGAAACAATCAGGGTTTTTCTCTCCTTGGCTGTTATTTGAGTAGAAAGTCCTCTCCAGACCAGGGAGAGCTGGGTGCTCTGCAGGTTTTTGTGCCCACTGTCAGCTTTCATCACACCCCAACAGCAAACATTTTGCTCAAGAATTCATCCATTCCTCTTGTTCATTCCTCCCCCAACACTGCAATTCTCACTTTATGATAGTTAATTTTCCTCTGACATGCCCAGCATGGAACTTGCAGGTCAGGAATGCAGGCAAAAAGAGAGCACTTGTAGCCAGATTTGAGACCTACCCAGTGAGGACTATAGGCTTTCTTTTGGTGTTATTTTGGCAATTCTATGGGTCCTGTGAGCTGTTGAACCTTTTCTCTAACACATCAAAGGCTCCAGCCCCAGCTTATGTCAGAGTTTGAGAGGAGGTCCTATGACAACAGCTTTGCTGATAGCTTTTGTAGTTGCTGCTTGTAAGAGTGTCCTCTGTAATACAATAGAGGAGTTTAAAATACTTTCACTGTCTCCAGCCAATCTACCAGCAAATGAAATATGCTATGAATCTACCACTGCCAACTCAGAAAAAGAACAGAAAAGTGCAGAAAACTTATAAAGGCAAGGGCCTTCTTGTTTTAAAAACACCCTTATTGATCTGTAACAAAGAAAGACAAACTGAAAGCTGCAGAGAACGGAAAGGAGAGGTGATTCCTGGATTTCCATCACAGCTATTAGTGTATCCCTGAAAGGACAGAAGCACTGCATCACCCTTTTCTCTTTGTCAGAGGGGATTGATTTCTAGTATTGGTCTTGCACTGCCTTCAGTAACCTCTGTCTGTCATGGAAATATGTGGATATACATGCACTGACTGAGTATATCAATGTAGCCCTCTGGAGCCCAAAGTAGCATATATGTTCACACACACCACAGGGTGTACATGCTGGTGTATACAATACTCAGAATACCCCAAATCAGATACCCCTGGGGAGTGGCCCTAGGGATTACCTCTGGGGAGCTGGACCCTGACACTGATGAGCCATCCCAGGAAGGCTCAGGCTGTAGGCTTTTCATGCAGGCTTTTATGTGCTCTGTTGCCTAAAATCAAAAGAGAAAAAAACCGTTGCAACAGTGTTAGAACAATAAAGTAAAAAGCAGACCTTTATTGGAAACTTCCAGGTGTCCCAGTGATGATGGGCACACCCAGCACAGGATGCCTACAATTTTACAAGGTTAATTAATTAGGATATCTAGCAGGTACATCCAATAGGAGATGCAGTTGCCCCAGTAACCCATCCCTGGGCCAACTCCTTGGAGTTCTTTGCCCCACTTCTGTTATGACTTCTCAGATTCTGGTTGGAAAACAAAATGTGTTTCTTGTAGTTCCTCTTCCTGACAATACGACCAACCAGTATTTCAGGAATGTATGACAAGGTTAGCTTATTGTTCTAAAATCTAAGGGAAACAGGTAGGAAAAGTACAGCAGCTACAGCTGTGCATTAGCAATCTACAAAGCTACAAATATATGAAAAATATATAAAAAGCTTACGCATCAGCCCTAGGATTGAAGGCTTAATAGCAATATTTCAAGTCCTATTGATACAAGATGGCTTTGGCACTGACTTCCCTCTCAGCCAACAATAATTTATTTAGTAGTGACAACCCCCATCTCCATTAAACAGACAATCAGGGCAAATGAATCACCAGTCTTTACATATATCATTTTATTGTTCTTGGTCTTGAATAGCTGAAAATAGATGGGCATGTTTTATATTCCAAGGCATGAAGCAGGTAGATGATGACTGAATGCAGCTGGGAATTCATCTCACCTAGTTCAAGCCAGATGTCTTATTCATGCATAGTCAATGACAAGGATGAGTAGTCAAGCTTGAGAGTCCATTAAAAAAACAAACACAGATCTGTGCAAGCTGAATTGCTTGGAGCTACTTTGTGTTTCTCCAGACTGTGGCTACAATGAGTAGCTCTGACTTAAGTCAAAACTCGTGATCCTTCTGAGGAGCCTTTGGGATTGGATGGCTCATAACAGAGGGAGACAGAGAGTCCCTGCACACAACAAAAACTCTAAAGAGTGAGGCACAACTGCCCATGGTTGCCTGAAGCCATTAAATTTAAATGAACTGTAAATAAAGTTAAACCTAAAGGATTAAAGAAGGTCAATTCAATATTGGCAATGGAGCAGACGTGTTCAGGCAGCATCAGGTTTTGAAGCTATCTATGAGGATCAGGAGTCACAGAAAATCCACACCAGCGGCAATGACGGCTTTTCTTCTCTTTGGCTTTCAACTGATATTGTCTCTGCACAAGTCAGAGTGTTTCTGGCATCTCTGACAAGTGTCCACAGGCACAGAGACACAGACAATGACTGCACCCAGTGAACCCAACCCTTAACCCAGCACTGCCAAGTCCACCTTGTGCCTAAGTGCCACATCTACGTGTCTTTTGAACACCTCCAGGGACAGTGACTCAACCATTTCCCTGGACAGTCCATTACAATGTTTAACACTTTTCACCCTTTTGGCAAAGAAGTTTTTCTTAATATGCACTCGTAACCTCCCCTAGCACAACCTGAGGCCATTTTTTCTCATCATATCCCTTGTTACTTGGGAGAAGACACTGACCCCACCTTGCTGCAGCCTCCTTTCAGGTCGTTGTAGAGATTGATAAGGCCACCTCTGAGCCGCCTTTTCTCCAAGCTAAAACAACCCCAGCTCCCTCAGCTGCTCCACATAAGACTTGTGCTCCAGACCCTTCACCAGCTCTGTTTCCCCTCTCTGGACAAAATCATGCTCCAGTACCTCAATGTCTCCCTTGTCCTGAAGAACCCAGAACTGGACACAGGATTTGAGGTGTGGACTCATCACTGCCGAGTACAGGGGGAAAATCACTGCCCTGGTCCTGTTGGTCACACGATTTCTGGTCCAAGTCAGGATGTGACTGGCTTTCTTGGTCACCTGGGCACACACTGGCTCAGTGGCTGTTGACCAGCACCCCCAGGTCCTTTTCCACCAGGCAGCTTTCCATCCACTCCCTGGCAGCCTGCAGCACTGCATGGCGTTGTTGTGACTGAAGTGCAGGACCTGGCATTTGGCTTTATTAAAGCTCACACAACTGGCCCCAGCCTGTCGACCAAGCCTGTCCAGATCCCTGTGCAAATGTTTCCTACCTTCCAGCAGATCAACACTGCTTGACACCCAGGCAGAACAAGAGCACGCGACTCCTGTGTAAATGCTGTGGTCTGGAGCTGTGTGCCACACAGAACGAGATTCAGCTGCCCACACCAAGGTGTCCAACACCACCTGAGATGCTGTAGGAGACCACACGACACCTGGGACCACATGCCCAGAGAGGTCTCTGCCTGCTGCTCCAGGCTGTCAAAGGGACCATGAAGGTCCTGTGCTGTATCTGCTGGCCTAGCAGAGATGCCTCAGACACCCTAGAGCTGCCTGAATTAGATGTCTGGGTTTAGGTAGCTGATCCAGTTGCCTCTGCCTATGCCAGCCACTCTGGCATTGTCCCTCTGTGCTCTGCAGCGACAGACATGCTTTATCCAGTTTGAAGACAGGATAGATGGGTGGCATCTGTGACCTGGGTGCCATGTACAGAGACTGGAGTGACCCATACCAGATTGCCTGCTCCAGATGAAGAGTAGTTATTGTCCACTTCTGTCTCAGAATACTTAAAGGGGGTACGTATGCCAGGGATTCCAGAGAAGCACAGCAAGCCTTAAAAAATAGCCAAAGTTGACTTATCAGGAATTTTTTATGCTTTTCTATATTCATTATATACCGAAGGTCAAAGACAGATCTTCCTGCAGGTTTATTTCTGTGTTAACTTTGTGTGGAGGGAGTTTATTTTGTGAATAGGTCTGGCATATTGATGAATACTGTCATCAGTCTGTTTTAATTCTTAAATTCAGAGGACAAAAAAATTTCTCTCTGGTTTGTAAAAAGACCTGAAATATGCTCCTAATATTACAGCTCTCGATATGTTCTTCTATCAGCAGTTTATATTTTTCCCTTAATTCCTCTCCTCAGAGAACTACAAATCCTAAATAAATGCCTGGACCAGAAGTCACCCTATGTCACGCCAACTAGCCCATGTAGGAAACATAATTGGATTCACTTTACACTCCCTTGAGGAGGTAAGAAATTCAGAATATAATTAAACTGAATTAATCTGTTTGGTATTAACATCCCCAGATTTAGCTTTAGCTGAAATAGGATGTTGTGTCTCATCAGATAGAATTTAGGCTGTCTCAAATCAGCCACCTGTTGTGCTGAGTAAATGACAGACTGAAATTCGCAGTAGGCTGGATGCTGTGCTCAGCACACGCTCTGATTAGGACACCCTTGGGAGACAGGATGTGCTTTTCACAGTGTCTTGTGGCTGCAGAGTGAAGGTGAACACCACGGTGCCACCTGCCAGGTCATTGCCTCACACCTCAGCACAGCACCTCCCCTCCTGCCCAAGTTCTATTTATACACACAATTGGGAAAAAAAAGGTGTTAGCACAACCACACTGTCGGCCAAACATAACAAGTGGGACTTCATTCTCCAGCAGCAGGAACTGCAGGTGCCCTCACCACAAGGCATTCCTAGACAATATCTGTGTGTCATCCCACTGAGCAGAATCCCACGGCAGACTGGCTGGGGACAGGAGCACATGATGTGGAGAGGAGAGGAAAATGGGAGAAGAGGAACAGAAGAAGAGGCTGAGGAAAATGTGTTTGTGTGTCTCAGAAAAAAAGCAGGCTGAGAAAAGGGAAGGTTTTTGTCCTTTGCCTCTTGAATGGGACAGATGATGGTGGATGGTGAAGAGGTAATGCTCACAGGTTGCAACAAGAGAAAATTCCATCTGGGTTTAAGGAGAAAAGTGTTTACAAGAGCTTAAAACTGAAACAGCTAACGCAATGGAGTTGTGTCATCTCCATCCCTGAAGATTTGCATACCTCACTTGGAGAAGGCTTTAAGCAGCCTGACATAACTTTGAAGTTGGCCCTGCTTTAAGCAGGCAGCTGGACTTGTTCACCCCAGGAGGTTCCTTCCAAAATTAATTTTTCTGTAATTTTATTATTTATTTATGCACACCCACACATACCCTCAGTGTAATGGTTATGTGTATTCTAAATTATTTCACTGAGTGTCTGATGATTTAATGCATAGTCATGCCTCAAACACCCACTTACCTGTATAAATCCCCATATCCTCGTCATGTGTTTGCTATTCCCACACCTGTACCAATTTGAAAATGATCTTTGATCTTTCTGATACCTGGCAAAAATATATACAGCTGACTGCAGACAGAGCAGGCTTGATTCATCTGAAGGATGAGCTTCTCGTTTGTCTTAGCCTGTTGGCACCAGCAGTATCCAGCACAGCTCCATAACAATAACTCATAACATAACTCAGCCCAGCTGAGCAGAGGCAGCAGATGCCCTCCTACTCATCACACCTTTGCTCTGTGGTCAGCAGGCACAAACAGAAGGCATGAGCTGCTGCAATGGACTCCATCCCTGGTGCTGGGGGTGACTGGATGGAAATGTGATTCATGAGACCTGGCATGAACCTTCAGCAGGGCCTGCTAGTCACTGCAATGCTTAAATGGTGAAATACTTACAGAAGACTTACCCTTTGGCCTTGCTTGTTAGCTAGGATGATAGATTTTGGCATCTTCCTGTCTGAATAGTTACTTGTAAAATATCTGTTTACTTTGTGCTTTGAGAGGTAGAGGGAGCAGGACAGGATGACACTTTGACACATCCTTTGTACAATAATAACGAAATTTCAAGAATTGCATCTTTTCTAAATATCTGCACATGATCTTATCTGAATGTCTTCTATCAGCAGCTAATACTTTCCCCTTTCTTCCCCTCCTCAGAAAACTACAAATCCCAAATAAATGCCTGGACCAGAAATCATCCTGTGTCATGACAACTGGCCCATATAAGAAATATGATTGAATTCACTTAACACTCCCTTGAGGAGGTAAGAAATTCAGATTATAATTAAATATCTATGAATATCTGTCTGCTGGCAGATACTAACAATTAAAAATCTGGAGTAAGACATTATTAAAAAATATGAAGGTAATGTCTCAAAGAAAATGCCTGTCCCTCCTTCTGAAGCAACTGCATGAATACAGGTAAAACATTTCCTCAGTAGGAACCAACCATAATTCACCCACTTGAGAATATAAAGCAAAATATTTTCAAGAATCATATCAGTATTTTTCAACCTTTTTTTTCCCTGAAAATTTGTAAAGTATAAAATACCTAGGTGAAACATATTAAAATTCCTAACAAGGAAAGCAACAACTTGCCCCTTTGCAGAATGGATTAATATAAGAAGAAAAGTTTCATTTTCTTTCTTTTCCTATAAAGTACAGCTACAGAATTCTGGTACTTAGGTGACCACTAAGAGGATGGAAGATCTCTATACACAAGGCATCACATGGAGCAGAGAAGGGCCAAAAGTACAAGTTGCCCAGGGGAAGGTTTCACCTCAATATAAGAGAGAATTTTTTTACAGTGAGAACAATCATTGAATGGAGCAGCCACCCCAGCGATGTGGTAGAGACCCTGCCACTGGAGGTTTTCAGGATGCATTTGGACAGGGCAATGGATAATATCATCTAGGCTTCCTTCCCATGAAAGGCTGGACCAGATGATATCCAAAGTTCCTTCTAGCCTGACCTGTTCTATGATTGTACAATTCTGCTAACTCAGAGGAAAGTAAGCCACAGCAGTGTGCCTGCTGAGGCTAAGGATACTGAAACACACTTCTCATTTGAAACAAAGTCTAATAAACAAGGCATAATCTGACTTTCATCTAGTGAGCAAAATTCTATCGATCAAACACGTTTGATGCTCTCTGCTCACTGAATTTAGGAAAATAAAAAGATGAGGATCAGATGAGCAACTGTTGAGACAGAAATTGGTAACAGCAGGACAGGAGTATAAGAGTATAGAACCTCATTTTGATGTAGGTAATACATTTTCCTTGAAATAAAAACTGTTTAAATACATGTATTTCTATTCTCAGAAGAAAGAACAGTCAATACAGAAAGATAATTCCAGCAAGATAATTTACTTCTAGGGAATAATGGAATTATTTGATTTCTAGTGAAGAGTTATAATTAATTTTTCAAGAACTTTTCCTGGCTATAAATCATGTTTTGTAGCTTACTGATAGTCTGATCACCAAAGCTCAACTTTAGACTTGCCTTCACATGCCTGAAGAACATCTCCAGTGTTTGTCCCTTGGATCCTTTGGAGGTTCAATTATTAGTTCTTACCCAGTGTGGCTAAACCCAATCTCTGTCCCCTTCCTCTTAAGTCCTCCTCCACAATTTCTTGCTCAGTTATTATATTACCAGCAGATACTCCTGTTACCTGCTAACTTCTGTAAGCCAAATCTCACCTGAGCTCTTACTCCCAGCTTTATTTCAGCACTGTTGCAAACCACCTGGCCTTGCCTGCTGGTTCCCACCCACGTGGCTGCTGCTGCTCTCCTTTGCCCACATCTGCAGGGTGCTCCACTTGCTCTTACATCCCATCCTTGCTCTGTCTGTGCACACAGAAATGTGGTTGCAAAAATAACTTTACCCCATATTTTGATCTTGTTGTCCAACCACTGGTATCTGCCAAGGTGCAGAGGACTGAGGCAGGGCTGAGGCCTTGGTCTGGGAGTCAGGACATGAGATAAGGCACAGGGGAAAGGCTGCCAGGCTTAGGCAGGACCTGGGCAAGAGCCAGAACCAAATCACAGCTTCTGTTGAGGGGGCCATGCCCCATTTCCTGCAGCTTTTTCTCAGAAACAGAGAACAGCATTTTTGCCCACAATTAAAGTCCCTTCTGGCCTACCTCACTTCTCTGTCATCACTCACTGAGAATTAAGAAGATGGTTTCCATACCTGAGCTTCTCTAATTCAGTTATTATTATTATTATTATTGTTTTTATTACATTTTTAAACAATACTATTTTCTTTTACCTACACAACTTTCCAGCTATGGGATGCTCTCTTTCTGCCAAGCCACATAGCATTCTCCTAGAAATCCCTCCTTAATTCTTTGTTGTGTCTGGAACTACTCAGAAATGCTTGATGTATTTTAGACCACCAGTGTGCTAGGATTATTGTCTGATATGCTGACCAATATTGACTTATTTTATCTCAGTATTCTCCAGACTGTCTACATTTCTATATTATCACTTCTCCCATATTACAATGTCCTTGGGCTAGATCTAAGCTCTTTCCTATCTTTGTTTGTATAGCATTTATCATAGTAGAGTCCTCCTCCGTGAGCAGTGTTCTTAAACACTTGGGCTATATAACTAATAATGCTTTATTGCAAATGTTAGCAAAGCATCTCTTTGAATGAAAGCCAGGCATGAAATACAGGCAAGTCATTCTCAGTGATCCAGCTCTGAATGTGAACTTTCCCATTTCAAAAAAGGCAATGCTCAGGTGTGGGTTGAATGCTTGTGATTCTTCAAAGCAACCTGACTATGGAGATTTATAGGCCTCTTAGTCCTACTTCTCTTCCAATCTGATGATCAGGAAGCAGCAGCTGAAAACATTGATAGCACCTGGAAGCCCAGCTGAGACTGGGTCAAGTGTCAAATAGATACACTGACTGAAATCTTGATATCTGCAAGTCAAAAAAATTATCTTTGAGTACAGCAAAGGCAAGACTTCACACAGTGAATTTCAAGCCAGCAGTCATGAAACACTGAAGAAGAGAATGGATGAATTAGTGAAAGATGTGACTGAGAAGAGGATTATATCAGATGCCCTCTCAGAAACAATTTAGACAAAAATAAACTTCCAAATACCTTGTGCCAAGGAGTGCCCAGGTGTCATTTGGAAGTTAGAGATTGGAGTTGCGATAATGGAGGAAAATAGTTTTAAATGAATATGTTTGTAAGTTTTGCAAAGTTTGAAGAGTGAACCCAAAGTCTCACTTTCCAAGTGCTAAGGGCCTTGGATGCCTAATTTCCATGGGCACCTTGGAGAGTTTGAAGCATAGGCATTCTTGAGAATCTTTTTTGGCCCCTACATAAAAACTTGACCCTTTTCTAGACAGCTCTCATTGAAAATCACTATTAGAAAACTTTAGAAAAGTTCTCACTAAATTGCTTTATAGCCTGAAAGAGAGAGAAAAAACCAATACAGAGGATGACTGCCAGGATTATTTTGCCTAGCCATTTAGAGAGAAGTGTCACTGGTCACAAAAAGATATATCCAAGAACTGCCAAAGGGTGAGTCCAGCACCTGCACTGACCAGGACTGCATGTTTGTCCAGCGTGAAAGATAAATATGGAAAACAGATACTGTTCCTGCACTTGGATGGGACACAGGTCTATTTCTGACCATGTTAACACACTGTATTAATTTGATGATTATACACTCAGTTCACCTCACTGTTCCTTGAAGCATAAAATGTAGATGCACATTGCAGCCCAGGAGTGCAGAAATGAGAGATATTTGCTATTAAAGGTAGTTTCATACTCCCCCATGTATGACAATTACTGTCTTGGTGCTTTCTGCTCATTTTACACTCTATAATAAGACACTAAAATGTTACATGCTTGTTTAAGAAGGTGATACAGGTTATAAATGGAAAATCAGATTGGAAGATTTTAAGGAATCATTAACATTCAGATACTCTGTTGCTGGCTATATGGAATTCACTCATAAAAATGACAGCAAAACACATTGTCTCACTCTATTATTCATTACTTGATAGAAATTCAGTCCTGAATAAAGGCTAGCTAGAAACTGAAAAAAAACCCCAAAACAAAAACAACAAAAAAAACCCCCACCTCTAATCCATGCCTCCTGTTTCAGATTAGGGCCCTGTAGACAAATCTTCAAGAGAAAAAAATGGTGAAACCCTTGCTAACTTTCAAGAGGAAGTGTCCTGGCTCCCAGACAGCTGGTGCCTTTGGCAGTGGTTGCCTGGGGCTGCCAGGGCTGCTGAGCCCCTGGCAGAGCAGCAGAGCCCACGGGCAGCGGGCAGAGGCAGCCAGCCCTGCTGGGCTGCGGGACGGGCTGGAGCAATGGGCTGCTGCCAGACACGGACCAGGGGTGGGCATCCAGGAGGGTGACGGGCTTTTGTGATTCTCTCTTGTCACTCAAGAGCTCTGAGCACCGAGTTTACTTGTCTGATTTTTAGTATTAAGGGGTTCTTACTGCTGTCACTGTCAAAACAGCTGTTTCTCAATACTGAATGTTGCAGGCTCCTACTTCCAGACATGTCAGAAAGCAAGGCCCTGCTTTGCCAGCCCATGGAGAATGGTAAAGATACCCTGACGGACACAGCTTTCTCTGCATTAAAGGCAGCAACTCCTACTGATGCAAAAGAAAAGGGACATGACTACATTTCCTCTGCCTGGCCTTTCTGAGGTGAGCAGGCACTGTTTTAACTGGTAGCTGTGCCAACCCCTCTTTTTCCTTTTCCAGCAGCCTCACATTCTAGGCAGAGCTGAGGCACAGAACAGCCATCATCTGTGTCCACAGACAGAAATATAAACCCACTCTAAGCACCAAGAAGTCATTACTGGATTCTGAACTGCCTTGACTCCTTGCCCTTGTGTCTGCAGAAGAAAATAGGGCAGAAAACCTGACAAAGTGTATGTGCGTGTGTTTGAACAGCAAAGCTAAAGGTATCCCTGGGGGTTGCCAGGGCTCTAATTTATCACTTTTCCCTGTGCAGCAGCAAATACACCGATAAACCATTCACAGCTGGGCTATGGATGCACCTGGAATGGGGAGGCTTCCTCCCACTCTGGCAAATCCAAGCCGTGCTTCAATTACACCTCTCTGCTTTACTACAGGAAATATACATCTAAGGTGTAAACACTTGTGCAGACTGGAGCCTGAAGCATTGACCTGATAGAGACCTCAGATGGAGTTGGACTATGCTCAATGACAGATGGATATTTCTTTTTTGTTTATACCTGCTTTCTACCTTGTTTGTTGCTTGGTTTTAGCACAGCTGAATTATTTCCACATTTTATCCTCCGGAGAAACATCCATTGACTGCAGTAACATCTTGCTTAAAGGAAGATGGTGCTGAGCAGAAATTACAGCTGCTGTGGGGACAGAGTGTGTTGCTGTGCCCAGCTGCTGACTGCAGCCAAGGTATTTCAGTGCAGGTTTCTGTTTTTAGGACAGTAGAAATCTGTGATTATCAGAGCACCTGGGAGAGCTGGGCTCGTTGTGTCTTCGTAAGAGAAGGGCAGGGGGGTGGGAAGGTCTTGCTGCTGCCTTTAACCCTCTATTGGGATATTACAGACAAAACTGAGCCAGACCCTGCTTGGGGGTGGGACGAGAGGCAGTGAGCACGAGTTGCAGCAAGGGAAATTCTGATTGGGTTGGAAGAAGCGTTTTGCACCACAAGGGTTGCCAGACACTACCCAGATAGTTTGCATGGATCTTCCCCACCGAGTCTGTCAAAACATGACAGGACAAGCCTCCTAGAAATCTGATCTAGGTTTTACCATTATGAGCAGACTACCCAGCCTTCAAAGTCCCTCCCAGCATGGATGATCCTATGAATCTCTCCTTAGAATTCCAGATACAAAAGATAAGAAGATCACTTTCCAATAAAGCTGCACAAGCACAGATACACCTGGGTGAGCATCCAAGATAGCAGTGAGGGAATTTTTATACAGGCACATCTTTTTTTTACTTGGCAGGTAGTTTCTCAAGGTATCAATCACAATCAGGAGGTGCAAAGTAAAGGAAGCAATATGTGGAGTGAATCCCAGAAAGCAGTGCAGAGAGGGAGCACATCTGAAGTGGTGGATTTGGAAGGCAGAGTGGGGTGTCTGCCATCGGGTGCCAAAAATCACTTTTGCAATCAGGTGCTGCTAGGAGCCACGAGACATTTACCTGGGGGGTGCATCACTGCCCAGAAAAGAATCTCTATATTTTCCAGCTTCCAGGTCTGAAGTTACTAAACATGCCTTGAACCACCCTGTGCTCCCCATCTCAGGCAAAACATACAATTACTGGAGGCTAAACTGAAAGATAAACTGAAGCAAGTAACCATGCATTTGATTTGGGTATGGAAAGTATATAAGGATTACTGCACCTCAAATCTATGTGTGACGTGCATGTGATTTGTGAGTCTGGGAACAACATTCATACCTTCTTACATCCTTTTGAGATGTTCAGTGTCTGTGCCAAGATTCAGTGGAAAATTTATGTAAAAAAAATTATGCCGTATTTTATCATTATATTTTTCAACTTTGTAAGAATTTTAGAGCCACAGAATTTTAAGCTAGACTTTTTAGGTGGTTAAATTTTAAAACATAATATACATAACACTGTCAAGTTTCTACAGGTTAGGAGGCTGTAGATGTGGCAGGTTAAGTTGCTTGAAAAGTCATTTTTGCTCTCACAAAGATGAACAGTTGACTGTAGCCAGAATATGATATAAAGAGTAACTGGATTCATCTTGTTCTTGAAAACAGATATAAATATTTTATTGGAAGAGTACTAAAAAAAAGTGAAATAAAGCAGAGTTCTGGACATTTTCATACTTAATTCTAATGTTCATCTCAACAATTTCCATTTGTTTCTCCCCATTTGTATGCTTCTTTTTTTTGACAAAATGTGCAAACATCAAACTGTAAGTAACTTGCTGGGATCTGACATCCCAAAGAAATCTCCAGTCAATGAACTGCTAGGACAGCTTACCTAAAAAAATATAGGATGTTTAATCTGTTCAGGCTAGAGATAAAAACAAACCAACCATTTGAGAAATTTATTGAATCATTTCTCTGGGAGGGGAGGGAGGCTCAGTGAGATTTCCCCATCAAAAGGAGGTGCAACGTAAAGGAAGCAATTTGTGGAGGGAATTCCAGAAAGCAGTGCAGAGAGGGGACACATCTGAAACAGTGGATTAGGAAGGGAGAGCGGGGTGTCTGCCATGGGGTGCCAAATGTCACCCTGCAGCTCCACTTGTGCATGGTGGACATTGTTAAACCTGTATATCCATGTTGGACTTATCCAGCACCTGAGAAAACTGCAAAGCATGGTTTCAGTGGCACATGATGCTCAACATCTAAATATGGTGCCTGTGGTAATGTGGAATTTCATGGGAACAGAATTGCCTCATGACCAAACCCATGAGCTACACCACACCACGAAGTGCCAGTCGTACAGCATTCTGGAATAAAACACTTATGCAAACAGGATCACTGTTATACAAAATCAGGTTTGATGTTTTAACCATTTTTATTTCCTTCAGTGAGCGGAAAAAATACCAGATGAGGTGACAAAATCCACCAAATTGTGACTGCAGTCTGCTCTCTCTCTTAACAAGTCTTGGGGAAAAAACCACAACAAACCAGAGAATTAAGGCAGAAGGGCTTTCTCATCAACCAAAGTAATTTCTCCTATAATGTGCTTTCCATGTTATAGATTTTATACTCCAAACATCTTTGAAACAGTAGGAAAACAGGTGACAGATATGATATGCCTTAGGGACTTGGAAAGTTAAAGAATTCACAGAACTCCATGGTTTTATGTGTTTGAGTGTTTTTAATTTTAAGTCAATCCTCTTAGGAAATTTTTGGATTCGGGATTTATATTTTGTTTTGAACAGATCATGAAAAGTAATCTTGAGGCACCACACTAAACTTGCATTGCAGTAATGGGCTTAAGGTGGGGCTGAGTAAGAAGATGAAAGATGTATATAACATGAGCTCACATGGTCTAAGCCTATCAAGGTTCATCAGATGCAGAAATAACTTTGCAAACCCAGGAGGAGTGTCTGCAGATGCATACATCAGTATTGTGTACCAGATAGTGCACTGGGTAATTTGAAAGTCACAACTGCTTTTTGAAATTCTGTGTGTTCAAAATTTACACCTCATTAATATTTATATTGGAGTCTGATAAGACCTGCAAATGTTTAGTGTTTGACTAGGAAATATTTTAATTAAGGAAATGTGCTTTTAAGTGCTATTTTGAGTTCACCTGGCAAAGACTGGACAAAGCTTGATGTTTCCAATTATTCAGGCTGACTAAGCACACTGATTCAGAGAGAATTGCAGAAGAGTGCTGTATGAACCTAGCTGACTGCTCATGGAGACCACAGTAGATGGATGTCACTCAAAAATTACATCTGAAATCTTTTTCATGCTTAGAATTTGCATTTAATCATTGTATCAATGTACAAGTATTAACTATGCCAGAGTAAATTGTCTTTTGCATGGCATCAGCTAATCAGGGGAGATCCATAACGTTGCTTTGCAAGGTCAAGTCTACCCAAAGAGCTGTTTCTAACAACAACCTCAATTCCATCAGTGTTGTTATGATCGATGGGTCACTGGCAGCCCTGAATGTCACAGCTATCAAGATAAGGGCCAGTACCCACATTTCCTGTCGAGGGACTCCTCCTAATGCCTAAATAACTGGCACAGCCCTTTCTGAGGTAACAAATAAGAGCAGCTGCAGAAAATGGGCTTGTGGCAGGTGACTGAGAATGAGGAAGGCTTTGGCCTTTGCTGTTGCAGAAATCTGAAAGGAAGAGCACCCACGTGAATGGGTTCTTATTGTATCTAATTGTACACCAGAGGACACAGATTTTCCCTTGGCCTCTACCCACTTCTCATGGAATTGTTGTGCAGGGAAGCTGAGGATCCCACATCCCTGGCAGTGTTAAAGGCCAGGCTGGATGGGGCATTGAGCAACCTGGACAAGTGGGAGGTGTTCCTGCCCATGGCAGGGGGGTTGGAATGAGATCATCCCTTCCAGCCCAAATCATTTGATGATTCTATGAAAATACCCTGGTCTGTAAGTCAGGTCCAGAAAGATACAAAAGTAGTGGATTCCTATTTTATTTTCCAATCCTTGGTTAAAGTAGTGGAGATTACAGCATATATATATATATATATATATATATATTCTGTGGATCTTGTCTGTATCTTCTGTATATTGAATGTGTGTTAGACATCACATTTGAAAAGACAAATGTACTTATTTCTTCTAGTTAATTCCCTTGGAAACGATGTACCTAAAATTAAATTTACTGGGCTCTGTTAGAAAACTTTTCCCTTTGCTTCATTTTTAGTTACAACAGAACGCCCATAAAGAATGGTACTGTATGCAATATTCCAAAGAGGATAAACCAGAAGCTATTAGGGACCTTGCAAGATGCCTACTAACTGCAAACCAGTGTCTTATTTTCACATTATATCCTACGGCTCCTACTTGAAATGTGCTAGAACATCCACTCAGCTGAATAAATTGAGCATAGAATATAAATCTCACAGATTTCTGCATAGCATGAACCTTCCTGTCGAGAAATGAGGGTTAGATGCATGCCATGAAACACAACACTTCCACAGGTAGGAGTAGCTGTTTCAATGAAGTCCCTGTCACAGGTTAAGAAGTGGTGAAGTTTGCTACTGATTCATTTTTAAGGTAAATGCAGATAAGGAGGAATTTAAATTAGAAATAAGGAAGCCACAATTTTGAGATGATGATGATGATGATGAAGAAAATAGCAATAATAATAATAATAATGTAATTTAACAGATATTATTATGTTTATTATTAGATATAATTATGTCCCATAACTGATAGGTGAAATTACACATATTTACTTGAAGGACTTTCCAACCACTTTGCTTTTAAAAGTCAAATGAAGAAGGATAGTATCCCAAATTGTAGTTGGAATAGGGATACAAGAATGTGCCAGGGTTAGGGGGCATTTTGTTTTTAACATGGGAATGACTAACATTATCAGCNGGCCAGGCTGGATGGGGCATTGAGCAACCTGGACAAGTGGGAGGTGTTCCTGCCCATGGCAGGGGGGTTGGAATGAGATCATCCCTTCCAGCCCAAATCATTTGATGATTCTATGAAAATACCCTGGTCTGTAAGTCAGGTCCAGAAAGATACAAAAGTAGTGGATTCCTATTTTATTTTCCAATCCTTGGTTAAAGTAGTGGAGATTACAGCATATATATATATATATATATATATTCTGTGGATCTTGTCTGTATCTTCTGTATATTGAATGTGTGTTAGACATCACATTTGAAAAGACAAATGTACTTATTTCTTCTAGTTAATTCCCTTGGAAACGATGTACCTAAAATTAAATTTACTGGGCTCTGTTAGAAAACTTTTCCCTTTGCTTCATTTTTAGTTACAACAGAACGCCCATAAAGAATGGTACTGTATGCAATATTCCAAAGAGGATAAACCAGAAGCTATTAGGGACCTTGCAAGATGCCTACTAACTGCAAACCAGTGTCTTATTTTCACATTATATCCTACGGCTCCTACTTGAAATGTGCTAGAACATCCACTCAGCTGAATAAATTGAGCATAGAATATAAATCTCACAGATTTCTGCATAGCATGAACCTTCCTGTCGAGAAATGAGGGTTAGATGCATGCCATGAAACACAACACTTCCACAGGTAGGAGTAGCTGTTTCAATGAAGTCCCTGTCACAGGTTAAGAAGTGGTGAAGTTTGCTACTGATTCATTTTTAAGGTAAATGCAGATAAGGAGGAATTTAAATTAGAAATAAGGAAGCCACAATTTTGAGATGATGATGATGATGATGAAGAAAATAGCAATAATAATAATAATAATGTAATTTAACAGATATTATTATGTTTATTATTAGATATAATTATGTCCCATAACTGATAGGTGAAATTACACATATTTACTTGAAGGACTTTCCAACCACTTTGCTTTTAAAAGTCAAATGAAGAAGGATAGTATCCCAAATTGTAGTTGGAATAGGGATACAAGAATGTGCCAGGGTTAGGGGGCATTTTGTTTTTAACATGGGAATGACTAACATTATCAGCCAAACAGTGGACATCAGATAGAAGCCATGGCAGGAGCAGCGTGTTGGAAACACCGTGTGTTGGCAGTGATGCTGCTGTCATTTATGTTCTTGCAATGAAGTACTCCTCTTTTAAAAACTGGGGTCCTCACTCTGTGTTTAAAGATAAGACAAAAACATCCAAAAAAAGTGGCTATTGAATGTTCATAGGTTCAGAAAGTTCAGCCAAATACTTACTGAGAAACACTGCCTGCAACACAAGAGCAGAAAGCTTGTGAAATATAGCTCAGAAGTATTTGGGACCTGCAGCATACACTGGAGTGAGAGGTACAAATTTGCCTGTTTTCCATGAAGATGTCATTGGATCCTTGATCTTCAGTCCTCCAGACTGTGAAGGGAATGAACACTTACAGGGAAATAAAACCAGTCCTCTTGGTTCTGGCCAGTGAAGCCCTTATTTGCTCTGGAAGAGTAGATTTTGAAACTTTTTTCCATTCTTGGGTCCTGAAACACTGTTTTATAGAGGTGTGCAATCCCACATAGAAGGTATGAGCATATTGCCTGACTTTTTTTTTTTTCCAGGAAACCCAGACCACAGCAAGACACACAAGGACAAAGACATTTTTATCCACCTGCTCTAAGTCATAGCCAAGGCAGCACAGCCTGACCTCCTGTTATAGGGGAGAATAGAGAGGATGCCCCCCTTTTTCCAAAAAAATGTGGGACAAGACACTTTCTCCCTTTCAAAAAAAAAAAAAAAAGAAGCAGGGCCTCTCCTTCTCACTGAGCAGCGAGGTGGCAGGTTTTATTTGGAAATCCTTTCTCAGCTGTGCAGCAAGTCACCCACAGCCCTGTGACTTGCCGGTGCTGCAAGTGAGGTGTTACTGCTCATCAGCAAGGCATTACCTTGCAAATCAAATCCCATCGTAAGCTCTGACACTACGCTGCATATGTAGTAAAAAGCAGATAAATTACTATCCAAGCTCTGTACATCCCACTGGAAAGCTACCTTTGGGAAAAGCTGTTCTAGTAGAGATCTGTATTAAAGATAGGAAACTATAAAGAAGACATACAGTTACTTCTTGTTCTGTAAATCACTGCAATAAAATTTAGAGATTGGCAAATGTGCCATATGTGTGTGTGCTAAGAAACTAAGAAACATTTGGTTTTCTGTGTTCTGCACCTTTACATTTTCTGGGTCTGAAACCATTTGAGCACTGCTGTGCTAAATCATTAGCATGTAGAGAAAACAAACAGTGTTCTCTCTTGGAGACTTGTCTCTTGCTTTTGATGCTTTGTGGCTTTTCCTTCACCTGGAATAAGTTATCTGGGCATAAATAAGCACTTTTTTGAGCCTGCAAAAATGGATTGACAAGAATGAACATTCTTACTGGAAAGTGAGTGTATTTAGCAAACATGTTAGCAATGACAAGGATGTGAAAGGAACGTGTGACATGTACATAAGGAGCTCATAAACAGAATGCATTAATCCCTTGAAATGTTGAGGGTACATTTTAGAGGTCATGCCAACATATTCATAACTTCATTGTGGCTCAAGAGTGGTTATTAACCACTGTATTACACAAACTGTAATAGTAAATTTTATTAATGTCCACTTTCTTAATTATGTGACTTAAACTTTCATTCTCAGATGCCTCAAAAATAATGTATTTATATTCAGCAGCCCTATTTAGGGCTTGTATATTTAATGCATAGAATTGTCCATGTCCTTTCTCTTCTCTATTATTAACAAGACATAAAGTAAGAGTAGTCAGAGTGCCTGCCTAGGAAAGGTGAGATCTGGGGCTCAGCCCCAGCAAAGATAAATACTTAGTATGCAATAGTCACATTTATTATTCATGTCTTAATAATTTAATCTCTAGAGGAGTGAGAGGCTATAAACCACATCTTTCATGTGAGTCTTCTAGCAGCCAGGCTCTGGGATCTGCAGTCCTTTTCTCTGACTCAGACTGGAGGTAAATTTTCCACAGCAGCAGATCAGCTTTAGCAGGGTAAGCTTTGGACTAGCTTATCCTGAATGCCTGCTCACTTGGACAACAGCTATGTCAACAAACTAGACAGGGTCTGGAAATTAGTTTTCCAAGGACCTTATCCATGCACATTTTGGATGTAGCAACCCTCTCTTTGGAAAGGTTGGAGAGAGTAGGTGTGACCTCAGGAGCTGTGCCATGCAAAGTTTTAGATAATTTTATTCATTAGTAAAGTTGCTGCCATGGTGCCCTGGTCTTGCTTATGGATGAGAGTGAGGTTCTGATCCTGCAAGTTATCTGGCAGAAGTGCTGCTGCATCCCTCACATCTTTGGTTAATGCTGTACCATTTTTGTCTCTTTCAGCTGTGTTTTGTGACCAGGGCTGCATCATGTGCAGACTTGTCTTGGGATGCAAAGTCACAAGTCCCTGTAGTAGGGCCATGAGCCCTGGGGGCTACCTCTGTCCCTGCAACTTTTCTTTTCAACCAGTTTTCTAATAAATTCCATTAGCTGTGTCTAAGATAAATGCTTCTTGTGGGATGCCAGATATACCCGTGGGTTGGGATAATTGGTTCTGTGAGCTCTGGACACCCAGTGCAGGGCTGAGGACTCCCTGTGGTGCTGAACTAGGCAGTGCCAGGCACTGCAGCGCTGGGCTCTGCCATGTGTAAGTGCTGTGGCAGGTCAAGGGTAAGAACTCGCTGTGAACACACTGTATTGACAAAAAAAAGTTTTGAAATATGTACAGTCATGATGGAGCTGCTTTCTGGTTTTCTTGTGAAGAGCTAGATGTACACGAAGCACCACAGAGTCCAGTCTGCATTTGGGGTGTGATACTAACACAGTTTTTTCTATTTCTCCTCTTATTGCATAATCTGCTCCGTATCATTCTGCATGATGTCATAATAGTGCAAATGCCATTTTGTTAGACCATCGCCTTGGAAGGAGCAACTCTGTAGACTTTAAAAAGAGCAGGTTTGGTCCATCAGCTAGGCAGATAATAAAACCCTGACCACAAGTGGAAGGAGAAACCCTTATCTTATTTAAAATTGAGCCAGAGAAATAGTCTCACAGTTGCACACTGAAATCTTGACTGGTGCTTAAAGCTCTGAGTTCACTGGTATAATGGTGGCTGGAGGGAGTCTCTGACATCTCATTTTCTTAACATTATGTTGCATTGCACAGTCTGTTGTTGCTAAGATTCATTCATTGTGTGGGTTGCATTTTTGTTTTCAAATAATGCTGCAGTTGCAGATGCTCCTGGTATATTAAAAACCCATGGGGTCACAAAACCCACTCACACAAATAAATATAATCTAAACACCTATGAAACACTCTCAAAGTTGGTACAAAAGTATCTGATCATAGCTGCATTTTGGACAGCTAACCAGGTTCTGCTAAAAAGATGTCTGGCTTTGTGTGTTATCAAGAGGAAAAGTTGACTTTGTCTAATTACCACTGCAGAAGAGAAACAAAAAGCAGAACCAGAAGCAGCATTTTTAAAGGGAACTGGCAGTCTTCTGATGTGTACTCAACACTGTGCAAATCCCGACTTAAAGTTCTTGTAATAAAGTTTCCTATTTGTAGTGGAAAAGTAGGATTTATAGTTTATTTATAATTATGATTTATGAATCATAATGTCAAATATTAAAGAAATGAGAGTGTTTCTGAACTCTCAATCTTTTTAACCATTAGATTGGGAAGTTTTTCTAATATGTGGTATTGACCAAAGTTGTTTGCCTATTTGATGATTAACTCCTGAAATCAATTTGGAACTAACTTACTGCAAAGTGGTTTTGAAAGTAGATCAAAGAAGGATTTCAGAATTACGTTATTCTATTTTCTGTTATGCTTGTGCAGTAATCTGAATAAAGAGGATTTCAGAAGATGAGGATGATTTAAAGTGAATCATTGGTAAGTTACCCCACAGTGTTCACATCTAACAGATAGAAATAAGTTGATCTTGCATCTCATTTGGACACCGAGGAAAATATATGTTTTTGTCATAGATTTTACAGGTAGCAATAAAATAGAGACCACACTTCATAGTAAGAAAGTGAGACATCTAATTTGTAGGATTTTTTCTGCTTCTGAAGAGCAGGAGCTAAAAAAATAGTGTAACTGCAAATAAAGCTGAAGCAGGTACTATTAATGATATTACAGAATCTGAGAAGAGTAGGGGTTTTCCAGATAAAGGTGCCTTTAGAATAATGCACTGGCTGACTTATACAGATCCTTTTCCTACTGCAGTGCTCTCACCGACATTTTAATTTCATTATGCACTGACACATTTAATGAATGTACCTATTGCACACCGGAACTACCACTTTGATTCTCAGCCCCATGGAGCTGGTTTGAAAACTTACCTCTGATTGACTTGAATAATCTTGAAAGAAAGTGGTGTGCTTAAAAAGAGACCAGCTGTCCATCTAAACTTGAGGCGTGGGCTGTTGCATGCCAGGAGTGCAGTGGAGGGTGATAAACCTGTGTTTGCATTTCAGATGACACTTCTATATAAAAGGAACACCTATAAATAGTTTATGGAGGGTTAATTAGTGTTACCAGCGTGTTACAGACATAAATAGATAGATACATGCACCCCAACAGAAGGCAGCAGGTAGGGATGAGATACTGTTTTAGACAGCCTGTTCACCTGATGGTCTTGCTCCAGCTGGCTACAGCAATTTATTAAAATGTCTATTAATAATGTTGATAGATGTAAGCTAAATTTTTATACTCCAGGTGACTGCAGCATCCCCTACAGAGGTTTGGCTACATGTTTGGAACACTGCAGTGTGAACTGGGAGTAAAAGTCAGGTCACCTGACAGGGGTGCCAGGGCTGCTGCTGTAAAAGCAGAGCGCAAGTGTCCTGCTGGAGAAATGGGCTGCAAGAGCCCAGCTCCATGAACACAAATGTCTTTCAGTGCTCTGATCTATGACAAGGCTCTGTGGGAGAACTGGCTTCTGGTCTCTGGGCTGGTGCAGTATTATGGGTAATAAAAATTCATGGGCAATTCATGGAGCTGTGGCTGCAGGGACTTCAGTCATTCCCTGCATCACTAGAGCACAGACATATTCTGCCTCTCTCTAACCCAGGTGAGCTGTAGTGTGGTACAACAGGAGAGAGGGTGGATGCATTCACCACCAAACAGCCTCTGACTATCTGCTCCTTTGACGATAACATATGGATAGGAGCTGCCCAAGGGTGAGGATGAGCCTGGATCCAGTTTTTCTAGTGTATGCAAAGACACTTGAAAATGGCAAGAAGAGCAGTCTTACTCAGTTTTCATTTGCTTTGGGAGACATTTCAATTCAGGGCTTAATGTCCTCATCTCTGTACCTCCACACTGGACAAGACTGGGCTTTCAAAGTATTTTGAGCCACATCTTAAAGATGAGCAAGATACAGACCTCCCTTACCACTGGGCTGCTCTAGCTCTCCATCCCATAGTGCCCACAGCATCAGCTCAACAGCAGTGGTGCTCAGCATGAAATCTCCTCCCTACATTAAATACAGTTTCCTTGGTTTCTAGGTGTACTTATTTCCTACATGCCACAGGGTAGGACTGTTAGCTACAGGGAAAGGGGCGTGGGTGGGTGGGTGTGTTTGTGTGTGTGTGGTTATGGGGTAGAGAGGGAAGGGAAATACAGACAGAGGAAAACAGCCTCTGGTAGCCTGGATCACTGTCACTCTCCCAGAACACAGCAGCTCCTGCTTCTCTGGATTTTTTAACTGAACAGGGAGAAACTGGAAAAATATACTTTTAAATTAATAGGACAAATTTATTCTTTCACAGCAGGTTTTTTTTTTTTCTGGATATTGCTAAAAGTGGTCCTGTGATGTCTACGTACATAATTAACCTCTTGCCCATTTCAGTTTTCCTTTTGTAAGACTGCATCTGCTGCTGATACACATGGCTAGGACTAATCCCATTTAAAATGTTATATTAATTAGAATTTGCCATTGACCTTTCACTTTCACATAGACTGTGGCTTGAAGGAATCTTTTTTCACTTATTACATTATAATTCTTCTGCTTTGTGATGGCTGTGTTGTTCCTTTCAACACACCAGCTGAAAAGTTTTCTCTCCTTTCTATGGGATATACTTTGGTTCCCTGCTCTAAGGGGACCTCCAATCAATCTTTCATTATTTTCTGAGGATTACAGAGAGGATAAAGACAAGATTTTCCTGAGTCTGTGTTTTCTGTGCTACCCTGTTAGAGGCAAATGCAAAGAGTACAAATCCAAATCACAAACATACCTGGCATCACCCGACTCCCTGACTCGTCTTCTGTGAGTTTTCTCCTCTTCTATCACTGGGGCATCTCTGCGGCTTAGTGAATGGATTTCTTCTTGGAAAAACCTTAAAGCTCCATCTACAGTACATGTTTGGATTTACAACGGAAATTTACAGTAGGAATTGTAGTAAAAAGCCCAATGACAGTGGAAAAATGCACAAGCTGGGGGAAATAAAGAGGAATTTTTAATTGTTGCTATTTCTTTGCTTCAAAAATAAAAAGGAGGTGCCAATATTTCAAAATGAGGATCAACATAGAACTTAGCACTCAACACAATATTAAAAAATCCCACATGGTGTTGAAGCACAACAAATTAAGAGGCAGACACTATTCAGAGAAGCAAGTATGTTACTAGGGAATATCTCTGTAAAATATAAATGTAGTTCACAAAGAAAGAGAGACTGCTGCTTAAATAAAGCAGCAGGAATTTTTATCTTTCTAATTATACTATAAAGTGACAATTGTCTCAGGGAGAGTCTGGTTTTGGGGAGAAACAGTGAAGGAGGGAAATGTATTTTGCGTAAACAGCCAAACAAAATTTGAGATGCTGTTGCTAAGATCCAGATTTTGATCTCATCATCAGGAATGTGAGCTAGGAATAAGAAGAGTGGTTTACCTAATGAATCCTGGTGACACTGAAGACTTAGTGCAGATTTTTATGCCACCAGTATTGTGATCATAAATTGACCACTCATGTTAAAATCCTTAAAAGGAGGAGAGGCTCTCTTCACAATCACAGCAAGTGTCCAGCCCTGCCACACTGTACTAATTAAGGAGGAGAGCTCTTGTGATAAAATTCTCAAACAAGTTGTGTTGAGCTAATGACAGACAACACAGAGCTTTTTCTCTAGCAAAGCAATGCCTTTTTAGTTTTGCCAGTGTATGCAATCACCCTGTAAGTACAGCAACTTTTGTGTCTTCAAAGAACAATAAGTAACCTGCATACGTTTGGTGGTTAGGCAAATCTTAATTACTTTGTGATTATCGAAACATTAACTATCCTTAAGGACCTAAAGGTTTCTCTAGGCAGACTGACTACTCTGCAATAGAGCCAGTACAGTCAGTCCAGAGGAAATCATACGGGAAAACCTATACTTTAGAGGACATAATTCATATTTCAAGATTCCTTCTGTACTCCAAATTTTGCTGAGAATTCTCCTTCAGGTAAGGAGCCATGCTACACATGTTCATTGATATTCTAACTCATGCTTTCATCTAATTTTTAATGGCTAGCAAAACAGTTTGCCTATCTTCTCTTACTACTGGTATAAGCCTCAAGAAGCTCCAGAATTATTGCAGCTCACATCAGCATAAACCTACAGAACTCAAAAGCATAAACCTACAGAAATCAAAATCTGAAAATCTATGGCAAGTATTTCAGTTGGCATGAAATGATACTACTTAAAGACTTCAGCATACCCACATGTACAAGATTTCCATAAATGTTTGCATTTTGAGACTTTACATTTCCATATTTGCTTGTATTAATACTTTGTATCAAATTAACTTGCTTGCTCAGTATTTTATTGTATTTAAATCTCAGTGTGTATTATGTAACTACTTATTAAAACCACAGGTGTGAATTCCATCCTCAAGAGATAAAGTGGTTTAAGGTGTCTTCTGTTTTGATTCCATGAAGTTAAATTAGAGACTGCAAAACATTTGCAAAGGTATCTACATGGCTTAGGAATTTACACCTCAGTTATTTAAGAAAAAAGTTATTTGGACCTTTGGTATGCATCCTGCATCCTGTGACATTCACACAGGCACTTTGAAATTTTACCTTATGTCATTCTGACCAAGGTCTTGGTGAAAGATCTGTGTGGTATTTGTAGTCCACTGAAACAGGTGTGTAGGACACGATTGAAAATAATGCCAAAAATACTGAAAAACCAAAGACAAAAGCCAGACTTGCACCATCTCTGTGAAACAAGACCACTAATTCCTGGCCATCTGATATGTGAAGGGTGGAGTATCCAGAAAGTGGAAAATCAAAGGAAGATTTCCCAGGGTGGGATTTTCTCTCACAAAATGGTCCATGAGTGGAGTAGCACGACATTCACGGTGTCAGCCCAGCAGCACCACCTTGTGTATGTGTGCTCACTTTACTCTGTGCATTACCTGTAAGGACCTAGTGAGGTTTGCAAGTTTTAGGGTACATCCTCCTGTAGTAGCATGTGACATCTTGCATATAACTCTAGTCAGTCCTAGAGGAACTGAAATACTTCTTATAGTCAGCAATCTTTATATGCACACAGTATTGATATGTGCATGTTTCACTCCATCCCCAGGACAGTATTAGAGATATTTTCACAGGGTAGTATGTGCATCTCTGCAGAGTTCTGGTATATTCTTACAATGAAAGTTGAAAATATTTTTGGTCAGAGTCTGTTGTCATCATAAGGTAAGTTTGATCCATAAATAATTCGTGAACCACTGTATGAAAATTGTTCCAGATTCCAGTAAACTGGAACAATTTACTCCATGAGTACAGAACTGGGTCTCCATAAAGATTGGAAGGTGTTTCTAGATCGTGACATAAAACTGTGCTCCTTTTTCTACTTCCAGTACTTGTCTAGTCCAGCTTATACTGTCTACCTTTAGAGCTGTATTAAGGATGCCATCTGCAGACTGAGGATGTACTTTAAAGCCCTGTAAAAGCTCTGTTTTCAGAAACAATCCATCTGAAAATAGAAAAGCCTAATATGGACGAGACTGAGAACACAGAATGTGATGAGAACTCACATGCATTCATACTGAGAAACATCTTTGTTTCTATTTCTGTAACATGAAATGTGTCTGGTTAGTATGTGCTCAGTTTGTGTTTCCCCTTGACTTGACAGGGACACCCCTGAGTCATCTGCAAAAGGCAAGAGAGATAACATATTCCTGAGCTTGTACCTAGGGTTCATAACTTATTCTGTAAAAGCTCTTTCTTCCTTTGAAGGATAGTAGGGTAACAAGGATGCTTAATTTAAGTTGTCTAAAATATTTTGCCAAATATAAATATATACCTTGCAAATGTTGCACCACTTCACTTTGGCACCCAGAGCTAATATCCCTGATCATGCCCTGCACGCCTGCCTTTGTTGCTTGGGGCAGAGGAAGCTCTGGAAGAAAAAACTGCTTAAACTGTGTTATGAATCACAAAAGTAGAAAAGGCATGAAAGTAAGACCTGCTCCTTACAAATCTTCTCTGCAGGGAAATAATTTTTGGTGACATAACTAGAAGAATGCATATGTAAAAATGTGCTCCTCAAGTAATCACATAGCCAGTAAGGGGTTTATTTTCTACCATGATGTAGTTCTCTATAAATTTGAGTACCATACTACTGGTGTCATTGCACTCATCTGCCAAATTTTTGACAGTGCTGCCTGCTGCTAAATCAGTGTTTGCTGTTGGGCAACACCCCTTGTTTCTTTATATTCAGACTAGAAACAGATAATATGCCCGAACTTGACTTGTAGATACTCTACATAAACAAATCCATATTTCTGTGGTGATTTCACAAGGCACCTCTAGAGCTCACAGCTCTCAAGGGAATAAAGTCACACAAAAGCTGTTGTGTGGCAGTAAATTCCATTCCTCCTTTGCACATCTGGGAACAGAGGTCTTGGAGAGACCATCACAGCACCCAGACCACAAGGTAGGTTCTGTGGCTCTCAGCACTGCTCAGCAATATTCTTGATTGACTTCTGTGTTAAGAAAGTTTTGAGCCAAAGGTCTTTACTGTTTCCACAAACATTTACCACTGTATTCAAATGTTTTATGGAGTGCTAGTGTTAAACCCTTGCTGATCATGAGGCTGGCAAATGGCTGTGCTGGGCTCTGCTCTCACCCCTGCTGCGACTGCAGATGATCACATCAGAGTCAGCTCCAATGTCCTGGAGTGCTGGTAGTCAGGAAGCTGCAGTGATGTGGGAAATACTGAGCACATCCCGAGCACACACTTGGGCAGTTAAACCATGCTGGTGTCTAAATAGCAGCACTGATGGCTTTAGCTGACAGTATCTAGCTAATTATTAGCTCTGGCTGCAATCCTTGTAGTCACAGAGCTGACTGCTGAACAGACATATCTTAGTCAACAGTTCAGCTTTTACCCAGTGAAAGTGGCAGGTTACTACAGACCCTTCTGTCAGCAAACTCAAGCCCACTAGACCTAGAAACTCTTCCAAGCTAGTCCATTTTGTCTTTCTGTTATTGAAAAAACTCTAATAATGTTATCATGGCAAGGAAAATACAGCCACTTGCTACTAAAGAAAGTGATGAAATTAAATGTACACTAGTCACTGGAGTGGTGCACACGTGTCTGAAAACAAATATTAGCCCTTTCTAGTGAGAGGCAGGTGGTTGCCAGGAATTTACAGAAGACATCTCCATTCATGTCAATATAGCTTCCATTTCTTTTCTGAGCTGCACTGTTGGCTAAAGCTGAAAATGGGCAGTTGTCAGTGATAGATTTAAATTACTATTCTTTCTGTATTGACTCTGAAGACTTTTGACATGATGGATTAAATCATCAGTGCTGTTCCTCCGATCAAAAATAAACTCAATAGCAGGAAAATCTGTGTATCCTTACTCCTGTGTTACCCACTCAAGGCCCAGCTCACACTGTTTACTCATGCCCATTTAAACATTGAAAATCACACCCTCCTCAGCTGAAGGCATGTCTGCCTTCCTGCAGTCTGCACCACACTTTCTACGAGGAAACTGAGCATCCATATAATTAAAAGTTATTCAGAGGCAGCTACAGAAGACAGAGGAGCACTCTGGAGTGTGTCCACTCTTCCTGTGCACAGCAAGAAGCCTGCCTAGCAAGCACTGCTGCATTCCTTGTGTTTGCTTCCCTTGTTGCCTTGGCTGTGGGAGCACTAACCACTACCTCACTGCTTGACTTGGCTTCCACAAGCTGCCAGATTAAAGGTACTCTGACTGCTGGTATTTCCCACTATGCACAAGGAAACTCAGAAGCACCCACTCCTGTGGGGTTTTCCAGATAGTTTTCAGGCTCCACTTGACTGTTTTACAGCAGAAAACATATAATGCTGTCACAAGTGCTGAGGATTGGCCTTGCTGAGCCAAGGAGTCTATAAATGGCCTGTTCTTGAACCCCAAAAACTCCATAGGAATTGTGATGCTATTCACCAAAATGGGTGTCTGAACCTTATTTCACTGATCCCCTTCTCTCAGGCAGCATTGCTAAATACAGAACCACTTCATCCTGCAACAACTGCAACTGTAGGTAAACTCTGAAACTATTTCCAAAAGTAGGAAGGTCCAGAAGGTAGTAGCTAGTTAGCATTTATGAACACAAAATCACTCCTGACCAACCAGGTAGACTTCTCTGACAACCTGACTGGCTTGATGGACAAGAAGAGAACAGTGGATGTTATCTGGATTTTAGCAAGGCTTTAAACACTGCTTGCCATACCATTCTTATGGTGCAAATTAATGAAGTAGAGACTAGACATGTAGATAAGTGAGATGGACTGAAAACTGGCTGAGCTGCTGAGCTCAGAGGTTTCTGATCAGCAGCACAAAGTCCAAGCAGTGATCAGTCACTATTGGTGCCTCCCAGGGGTAACATTGGGAAAAATACTGTTTAATAACTTCATTAATGTCCTGGATGAAGGGACAGAGTGCATCTCACAAAATTTGCAGATGATGCAAAAGTGGGAGGAGTGGCCATTTCAGCAGATTCAGCCTTGACAGGATGGAATGCTGGCCAGTGAGGAATCTCCCGAAGTTCAACAAATGCAAATGGCAAAAAAATACCCCAGGCACCAGTACATGCTGGGGGCTGTTCAGCTGCAGTGCACCTTTCCAGAGAAAGGGTCTGGGGTCCTGGTGGAGGTCAGGCTGACCATCAGCCAGCAATGGGCACGTGCAATCATTTCATTGTAAAGAGTTGCACAACACAGGATTCTCCCTGGTCTCTGTGTAATTTGCCAGACGAGAGGTAGTCCACTATGCCAAACATGCCATGTCTCAAGAAATATTTCCTATGCTTATGGTTGATCATTTGCTTGAAGTGTTCTCTAGTAAGATTGTTGTAGGGAAGAGTGTATTATTATCTAATAAAAAGTCACAGCTTTCTAAAAACAAAAACAAATGCACAACAACAAATGCAGTTTTGCCAAAGGACTTTCTTACTTCACTGCTAATATGTCTTCTTTGGAATAATTTAATCTGTTCTTTTGTGCATAAGGGAAAATCCTGAGTTCCTTCCAAAACACCCCTTTGTATATGAGACACTATAAGACATACATAGATGATGTCTTAAATTTTTCCAGTCCCCAAATTTCTGTTCCTTGTCCTCCACAAACTTTTTTATGGCAAATTAGGAATATCTATGGCAAATTAGGAATAAGCTTCCTCTAAGGGAAGGGTAAGCCTGGAGGAAGACTGGAAACAGATATGAGCTGCCACCAGGATACTTTATCTGTCCATAGTCCTTTGTTTTTCTCTGAATTGAGCTTAGGAACAAAACACAAGGTACCATGGGCTAAATTAGTGATCCTTGTGGCCAAGTGCAGCCAGAAGGCACAGACCCAGCATGTCTTTGGTAGAGCAAGGGAAAAGGCCAGTCTGAACAGAAGGTCCATAAATGATCAATCCTTTCTGTGTAAATCTCCGTTACTGTCATACCTACCTTCCTGTGATACCATGAAGCATCTTTGGTGGCTTTGGATATCTAGATCAGGCAGCTGTATTGCTTGCTGGATGTGGACCATGAGAGGAATCGAGACAAAGAAGACCTGGTGCCATGTGAGATGTCTGAGACACCTGCATAGCCTGGCAGGTTTGTCACAGGACCTAGGAAGACCCACTGTTCCCTAGAAGGGCAGGTGGAGCTCACCTGGGGTTCTCTAGGGTTTCTCAAACATATGTGAACAACTGGATCCTACTCCCAGTATTTCTTTCAGAGAAAGAGAGTGCTATTAGCAATCATACAGCTGGTTGCAGAATGAAATTTATCTTTCTTTATTCTCGACTGTAATCCCTCTTCAGCTAGTGGTGTCTCTACAGGTAATATCTGCATGAGCACATGTCATCTTCCAGGGCATCTGCAAAATCTTTGCTTTGGCTCTTCTGCCACTTACTTACTGGTAACTTTTTCTATTCCCTACCAGCTGGCTGGAGACCGTCTGGGAGAGAGAAGAGGGAACAGAGGGCAGAGCAAAGTTGTGTGTTTTTGGTATAAATTGCTATGAATTGCTGGATGAAACAACACTTTGTAACTGCAGAAAGGCCTGCTGTTCTCTCTCAAGTGCCTCATGACTGAGCACATGGATAATGAGTGCCACTGTGCTGCCAGCCACTCAAATGGAAACGGGGACTTAGCGTGGAAAGGAAAAGAATTTTGAAAATCTTTACAAAAGAATTGGCTCCCATAAAAGGCATCTGGGGGGAGCACAGATGCAGAGCTTTGCTCTGACGGGCAGAGTGCTCCTCTGCAGCCTCCCCTTCCACACTGTGGTTCAATCAAGTCATTCTCCCAAAGTGTTGATTTAGTTGTTTGGTTGTTTTTTTTTTTTTTTTAGTTGCAGATATTTGGAGAAGACACAGGCAAGTGAGGTGCTGCTTTGTGGAGTTAGCAGAAAATCCCATAAATGAGCATTTCAAAGTCCAAACTATGGCTGTAGAAATCAGTGACATCATGTCCTGCCTCTTCCCTTCTAGCCATCTCTGCTTCATCGGCAATATATGATTTGCTATCTATCCTTTTAATTTTCAGGTTCTCTTGTCCTATCCTAATGAAATGAGAGCACCAGATGCCTTTTAGTCTCCTTAAGTGGTATCTAAAGCTGCATTTTAAAGAAAAAGACCCTATACTCAGTCAAAACTGCTATAATGATGATATTTTAATCTTGAAAATTGCCATCTGTGGTAACTTGCTCTGTGTTTTGTACTTAAGTTTGCATCACCAAATGCAAAATGTCATTACACACTTTTCCTTTTTTCCTTGATTTTTTTTTTTAATCTTGCTTTGAATTTGGATTCATTTTACATTGTCATTTCAAAGCAGAACATAGACACCAGTTTCAGTACAACAGCTATAATTTACTCTGGATGCTGTTAAAAATTCTCCATATCAGAAGCTTGGTTGACAGAAAATACTTCAGGGCTTTGCATTTGCTGTGCACGCTTCTTGCCTGTGCAAGAGCCACTGATACCCATAAGATTCCTCACAGGGCAGAAATGTGCACTCACAGCACTGCTTGGTAAACCAGCGGAAGACACAGGTCTTGCTCTTTGGATGAGGAGAGTAAGATTTTGATTGTTTCTTCTTTTTTTGCAATTCACTTCATGGTTTGCATTGTTTCAAATCCTTCATTTAAGCTGTACTCAAATCCTCAGGACAAAAACCTTATTCACAACTCAAATGAAGGGATTTTTCTCTGGGGACGGTGCTCAAGTTATGGTAGAAATGAGGGAGAAAATATATTGATATGTAACTCCTGGAGCCACTCAATGTTATTGCTGACCTTATCTCTCACAGATTTGTGCTGTGCAAAACCCTACTGACTCCTTTTGTTCTTTGTTGGCATAAAAAAATGCTGCAATGGTTTTTTACTTCCCTGTCATTTGTCATCTCTTGCCTCCTTTCCACCCCCTGAAATCCATTCTTTCCCTATCTGTCCAAACCAGTAACATGCCTATTCATCTCCTTTCTCAAGGGCACTAGATTTTCAAATCAGCCTTTTCTTGCCATCCTCTAGATCTGGACAAAAATGAATAGCTTAATTTAATGAAAAAAAAAAAAAAAGAAAAAGAAATCTCTGCACTCATTTCATTCCACATTTGAATGAATAAAATATTTAAGCTGAAGAAAAACACAAAAGTGGCATGCTAGGCAGGCAACAGCCCTGTTGCAGCATACCCACATTATCAGGAAAAGACTGTACCTGCTTGGCAGCATTCGATGCTCATCCCATAATAATAGAGGTGATGATTTGCTGAAAAGTGGCTGGAATTTAGGACTTTGTACGTGACTACCATTCTTTATCTTCTATTGTATTAGTTCTTCCAAACTGGGTAGAGAAGCCTAAGTTAAGTGAGAAAAATGTAGGCCACACATTAGACAGATGGTTTGGGAAAGAGGCCAGTCTGTTGTGTATTTAAGCAGTGCCTAACAACTTATTTAAGTCCTGTGCAAGAGTGGAGGGAGGTTTGTAAGCGCTGTGTTAGCACAGATGACAGGAATACACACAAGAGCTGACATAAACACACCACGTTTAGGTTTTGAGATCTCTTCTGGGGTATTCATGGCACAGTATCTGAGAAGAAATACTCATCTGTGACAATTTCAGAATGTTTTACACAACTGAAATGTGAGATGATCATCCTAACCTCTCATTACATGCTCTTCTTTCCACACCCACGAGCATATTATACTCCTCACACGTCTAAATCACACTACTTTGAATAGATTTATGATTCATGTGTGATATGATGTGATGTATATACACAAACAATGTAACCTTCCCTTTCTAAATGAGATTTTAAAATAGGTGGCTTATACTGGAAGCTCCAACATGTTTTCAGTATACAGATCTGCACAAACAGCTCTGCTTAAAGAAGACGAGCTGATGATTTAGATTTATTTTCACATTTATCAGGTACATTTTAAAGGTAAAGGTCTCTTCAGCAATTCTCTGCAAATGCAGCTGCTTTTTCTAAGATAACAACTAATTGGATGTCTGTAAAAAAGTCTTTGAATGGCGCTGAAACCACAGTGACATGAACCCTGACTATAAGTAATTAATTGCAAAATAACATGACAATTGTCCAAGACTGCCTGTCAGTAAGTGCTTAAACAAGGGAGATCTGCATCTAATTTTTTCCTGGTCCTGTAAATCAGTGCTTCCTTCACTCAAGACCAGAGTACACTTTTATTTCCACACGAAGTTAGAGTTATAATGCTTTAATGAGGTTGTTGGAAGGAGTCCTACTGACTTCAATGGATTTGGGGTCAAGTCTCTTGACCCTGGACTGACAAAGCATTTCTGGGAGACTTTTTATAGGTTCAGATACATATTGAGGATAGCTCTTTGAAGGATTTTTTAGATTTAGGTTTCCAAAGGCTATTCTATAATTCATACTTATTTATGTTATGTTACCGCCTCAGAGTTCTTGTAAAAATACAGGTTTTGACTGATGAAGACTCTATATCTACAGAACAAAAAGTCCTCACTGAATTGATTGAAATCAAAGGCCAAGAACATATCCCACTAAAGGACCTCACTGACAACTGAATTCTTTACTCTGTCACATTTTATTTTGCCCAAGCACCAAAAGGATCTTGTTTCAGTCTGTGTGTAAGAGGAGACTGTCTCGGACTTTGGAATGGTAGACAACCTCTGTAAATCTGTGACAATTCTTCCATATGGCCATATACCATAGAGTAGACTCACTAAAATGCCTGCCTCTCCACAGTGTGAAAGGGATGGATTTCATTGAAAATCAACCAAAGAAAATTTAAAATTTATGTGTTCACGTTAACCATCCACAAAAAGGAACAAAACAGGAGAGGTCATAGACTTTAAATCTCCCTGTAGTTTGATTAGCCCTAGTTAATGATAATTTCAGCTTGGTTTCATTTTTTTTGGTAGTTCAATGGCATCAGACAACACAGAAAATGGGGGCAGAGCACAAAGACATCTCTGCACAAGTAACGAAGTAAAACTACCAAGGGAGCAGAGATGTGCCTCACTTATGTTTTTAGTGTTAAACTCAAAACTGGGAATCTCAGCCCTATGTTCAGCCATGACCTGGAAAGCTGAAATCACCCCAAATCCATCAGTGTGGAAAGATATGTTAGGTGAGATACACTATTCAGTGCATTCATGGGGTGCTTGGTAGTTTACCATATATGATGGAGTAGCACAGGTTAAGATCACTCCCACTGTTGCCATATTGCCTACGAGGCAGAAGCTTCCTAAACCACCTCTCACTGAGAGTTTTACACATACCTGTGCTCCCTCCCAGTCAGTCTTAGGGCAAAACCAAACGGCTGAGACTTCACAAAAGACTATTCTTCAGCCCACAAATTAAGATATTCACTCCCACATTGATATTTAAGAGTTCCTGACCAACTTCTCCTTCAGGGGTTTGAACATGCACTATATCACCTGCCCATCTGATTTTGCTAACCTAGCAGTGAGGCTTTTATCAGCCCATTCTATTCATCATTGTTCCATTCTCCTCTTCCAGGGGATTTCAAGCATTTTATATGAAATTGGTATTAGATCAGAGAATGTAAATTGCCTTCCCATTTCTTTTGTTCTTCAGGTGTCCTTTACACTAATCCCACACTCCAACCAATGTGGGTTTTTTGAAGAAGGTGCAGGTCACAGAGAACTTGCTCCAGCAGATGGCCAGACTCCAAGGAGACATGGAAGACTTGACTGTAATGAGGTGCCTGCTACTGAGAGACATTGTACTGGATGTACAGTACAGTAGCATATGCCAACAATCTGTCCCTGGCCAATAAAATAAAATGCAGTAACTTTGGCTGGGGAATTCAGGCATACATCATGCTAAGACCTTGATGTATTCCAATACTTAAGGCACGTGAGAAATCAGTTAAAAACCCCTCTAGCAGAAGAAGAATTCTACCCATGTTGCTCAGAAATGCAGGATAAAATTTCTGCTCCATTGTGAAACAAATACTACAGGCAATGTAACCCTTCAGTTAGTCTTCCAGAGATTATTTATCAAATTTGTTCCCATGTGGATGTCACAAATATCAATGGACATATAAAACAGTGCTGAAATAATTGAAGACTATCTTCTTATCTTTTGAGAGTAGACTGTTGCAGTTATCTAACAACAGGACAGTTTTAAGGACATATGTTCTTCATTGGGGTGAGGAAGGAAGGAGTCTTGTCCCAAACCTTGGATCCAGTTTTGGTAATTTTCACTAGAGCCAGGAATTTCATGGGGCAACAGGGTACAAAACCAGAATCATCAGTGCTGCACAGTCTTCTGATGTGTAAATCAAAGCAAGGTAAAACCTGACTCAAAACAATCCCCCAGGAGTGGCAGGGATGACATACTCTCATTGAGGAGTGTGAATTTTAGGCTGTTGCATTCATTTAAGGGCATATCATGCCTGGCTTTACATACATCGCATGCCCAGGCGAGCACACAGAAATGTAGGCAGGAAGCTGTTACTGAACCTAATTCTGAGTACATTAAAGGAGGTGTGAATGAGAAATAATTTGACTGGGTTGATTTTTGTTTCACTTACACATCAAAGTCACAATTTCTTCTGAAGGTCTTGCTCTTGGGTTCACATTCAATTGAACACATGTAGCCTTTGAAATACAGAGGAGCTGAATAAGCCTTTTAAGCAAATCCAGAAATTACTGAAATGGTCATTAGACTATATCAGGGCTCAAAAATTATTTTTTTTATATAGAGAAATTCTAAATTACTAAAATTAATACAAGATGTTCACAGGGTTCTCTAGTCACAACATAATGAGTCATACACTCCAGCAACTTGACTGGTGTGTCTAACTTAACTGCCCTTCATTACTGTGACACAGTTATTATATGTAATTGTAACAAGACATCCAGATTGGCACCAGTGTTTGCTACAGATAAGAATTTCAGCTGATCAGTTAGATATGCTTCAAAGAGCATAATTGCTGCCCTAGGGTTACGGTAATCTACACATTTTTGTGTGTATATGAAACTGTCTTTTCACTTCTACTGTGTGAAATGTGTAAGTCATTTCAGTTTAGAGCACACTTTATGTGTATATGGCAACAGATTTAAATGTTTCTGAAATTCCACAGCATTAAAGGAAACATGTCTTCCTCAGTCAATTAGTCCTTGAGCTGGATTCTCAGTTTCTTCTCCACTTTTTGCAGGGTAAGATAGCCTTTTGAGCAGTGGCTGGAGAGAGGCCTGGGCAGTGGCTTACTACTGATATTTTATATACCCCTGTGACGGGGGGTGCAACTGCAACTGCAAGTGGTAACCAGATGGGGGGAGGATATAAGAGCAACCTGGGTTTGTCAGTTCCTCTAGGGGAGGAGCAACATGGAATAAGATGACTGAAAAGGGACTGATTCAAGCTTTTTCATCAGGAAAGCAGAATATTGCTGCTTCAAGGATGAGGGACAAATATATTGTTTGATTTTGACCCAGTGCTACACAACACACATCTCAGCTGTTCGGGGAGCATTGGAACTTCTGAGACGGACAGCCATGGTCAAGCTCTGCTCCTCTTTGCCCTTTTCCCCTTGCCCTGCACTGGACAATGGTTTTGAACCCCAGTAACAGGTGTGGGGAGCTCCAAGCTGCAATGGAAATACAAGAGGGAAGCAAGCCAGACTCCAGTCCTCCTCTTTCCTAAGACTGCCAGGGTGTCCATGCAGCCTCTCCAGCCTTTTTCATCTGAGAGATGCTCCAGTCCATTAATCACCCTCATGACCTTTCACTGGCATTTCTCCAGTGGAGACACAGCACTTCAGGTGTGGCCTCACCATTGCTGAGGAGGGGGCAAGGATTGCTTCCCTCAGCCTGCTGGTGACACTCCTCCTAATACAGTCCAGGCTGTCCTTAGCCTTCTTTGCTGGAAGGACATGTTCTTGGCTCGTATTAAATTTGCTGTTGACCAAGACCTCCAGGTCCTTTCCATAAAACTCATTTGCAGCCAGCTGCTCCCAGCACGTGCCACTGCCTGGACTTGTTCCTGCCTGGATGCACAACTTGGCCCTTTGTCATGTGGAACTTTGTCAGGTTCTTGTCAGCCCATTTCTCCATCCTGTCCACGTTCCTCAGGATGGCAGCACAAGCCTCTGGTGTGTCAGCCACGCCTCCCAGTTTTGTGTCACCAGCAAACTCTCTGAAGGCTCCACCATCCAGAAAGGGCAGAATGGGATGAGAGGAGTGCTGCCAAGGATGGGCAAAGAGGGAGACTTCCCTTAGGGAGAGTGGGGCTGGAGAGCTGTTCAGCAGCCCTACAAAGACATTTGTGATCAAGGGAGGAAATTGTATTTGGATAGTGAACCAAAGCTTCAGAATTCTTTATTTCTGCCCCATTCCTTTTCAGTAAGTTCAGCTTTGGTTTTCAGAGTGCCAACTTCTCAGCTTAGTGCTGTTTGTGTCCTCCTTTCTCTTCTGCCTTTCTCTGCCTGCTCTGTTTCACTCATAGTGTCTGTCTTAACCCGTGGAAACTCCCAGCCAAAGACCCTCCCCTGCTTTTTTCCCAATCCAGGTGCTAAAACAACCCTTAAGTTATGAAGGCTGGTTGTGAAATGTCATTGTAAGATCCTGCTGCACTTGGGTTTCAGCCCCGTCAGAGCTTTGCCTTAAAGGGCAGGAAGATTTTTCCTTGCTGGAAACTGGAATTCCAGACCATGCAGTGTGTGCCGTGGATCACAGAGGGGAATTACCGAGGCTCCCGGGGTGATGGTTCTGCAGTGCCTCCCCAGGGAGCTGTGCAGGGGCAGGTGACAAGGTCCCAAAGCTGTGTGGGCTCCCAGACCAGACAGCAATGCCTTGCTTGCTGGACATTTTCAAGCACATTCCTGGCTCAAAGCAGAGGGAAGAAGGAAGGGGAAGTGAGTAGTTGACAGAATCATGGAATGCTTGTGGCCAGAAGGGACCCTGCCCAGGTGTCACCATCCCATTAGGGAGAGATGCCCCTTCCCAAATGAAGCTGCAAATGAGACCATATGAGGACAACATATGGATTTTATTTAACAAGAAAGGGGAGGTAGAAAGACATAGAGAAATAGGAAAGGGACCTCAGAGAGAACGAGAGAGAGAAAGAGAGCGCATGCAAAAGATAATAAATTGGAATTAGATGATCTTTAAGGCCCTTCCTTTCATTGTGCAATTCTAGAGGATGTGTGGATGTCTATTTTAATTTGACATTATTATTTACTACTACTACAATTTCATCTTCATCTTCTTCTCCTTCTTCTTCTTCTTTATTACTATTACTATTTCTTTTTCATCTTAGTCATTCTTATTCTTCTAATTCTTCTTACTGTTTTTCTTATTCTAATTCTTATTACTAATTACTACTACTATTATTTCTTCTTCTTCCTCTTCTTCTTCTCATTCTTATTCAACTTCTTATTCTCATCTTCCTGTTATTATTCTTATTCTTTTTGTTATTCTTATTATTATTTATTTCTACTATTTATTCTTATTCTTATTCTTATTCCTATTCCTATTCTTATTCTTTTTCTCATTCTTACTATTATGTCTTATTCCCATTCTTCTTATTATTATTTTTTCTTATTCCTATTCCTCTTCTTCCTTCTGTTGTTTCCAGCACAGGCAGCCCGTGTGGCTCCCTCAGCCAGCC
>VZRO01005375.1:306041-323620 GCA_013397915.1 Daphoenositta chrysoptera
GACTGCAAAAATCAGGAAGCATTTGTTGCTTTATCCATGATACAGGTTTAGCAGGTATTTGCATTCACGGCTGTGCTCCAGTGGGCTGCATTTGGCTACATCCAGCACCTATGTGCTGCTGCACTTGTGAATGTGGGTTTCAGAAGAACAAGTTTTAGGGAACCATTGGAACCATCTTTCCCTGGAGAGTTAGTAAGATGAATACATGGAAACAGGAAAACTATAAAGTGTAACTTTTTTTGTATCAAATATCAAACTAATAACTCAGGTTTGGACTTTGCTCTGCTGGATGCTTTCTCTGTAGCTGGAGAGTTTAATGCACTATACATTCACATGTGTTAACAGCCTGGATCTTCAGGCAGTTTTGTGTCATTCTTCCACAAGGCAGTTGGTTTAGGGGCCTAATCTCAGTATGGCACCATATGACAGGCAAGAGAGAGACTTTGGTTTTCACTTTTGATTGCCTTTTTTTCCATATATCTACAATGAAAGCAAGTTATCTGCAAAGCACAGATCTGCTAATTGCCTCTCAATATGTCATTTGTTTTCTCAGAGCAAAATAAATATGTTTATTTTCGATGAGAAAAATTAATATAGTATCATAATGTTGTCAGAAATAGTACAACAATGGCGTCGGAAAGTGGGACATGGGTTTAGGGGAGTCCCAGAGCTCCCACAAGCATCATAAATTTCAGGCTGTAATCAGCCTTCTGTTGGGTCTGAGTACACAAAACTATCTTTGAAACTTAGGGCAGATATGGTAGAAGAATTGAGAGGTAAATTGAGAGTCCTTGAACATGAGTTTTCTAACTTCTATGTGACATCCCTGTCTGAGCTGGAGGCAAAGTCCTGGTTGTGCAGGAAAGAGCTTCAACCAGGATGGTTTACATGGACACACCTGCACAGCCCACATGTGCTGCTTCAGCTCCCAGGTGCAGCACAGCAAGAGGACTTCTGTGCCACCTATGGAATGGGTTCCTACAGCTTCCAGCTACCGAGCTGGATTATTCACTGCTACCTTGGAGATCCCTCACAGCGGGTCTCAGTGTGTCCAGCCTTGTCCATCTCAGCGGGGAACCAAGCCTAGACTCTGGGACCGTCCTCGTAGAAGCTGCACCTAATCTCCCTCCATGCAGCAAAGAAGTTTCAATTCACAAATATTTCAGGAAATAAAACCCAAACAAACAAGCAACAGCAACAAGAACAAAACCCAAACCCAGCAGGTCTCTGTTAGCTAGCTCAGTATTTGTTCTGATTAGCACAGAAACTCTTATTGCTCAAGCTGAGGTTTAATTCCCTTTTCATACTTGGTTTTTATCTATTCAGTGCCTTCCTTTCCATGGCTGTACCATGATGTCCTTGCAGCATCACTCTGCACTTGTTTTTAGGATTCTTATGTGCATCTGCATAAGTATTTCAAGGTCATTCACTTCCAGCAGAGACTAGTGGAGTCATTTGTCTGCTACATTACACATCAATAAATGCTGAAAAACCCAATTTAACATTATTTTGGCTGACCCTTAAATGCAGACTGCCTCTGCTTTATAAGAGATGAAAAGGGAATTATCTGAAATAAATGACTTGCAGGAAAAGGTTTGGAACAGATCAGACCACTTGTGGCAGTTTTCATCCTGAGGGATGTCTGTCAGTTGTCTTACAGACGATGAGCTTTTAGAAAGAAAAAAATATTTGGCACTAGGACTCAAGTTACAAACTCTGAGCTGAAAAAAAATCCAACATTACAAAAAAAACCCACATTGAAGCAAAAGCTGTGAATTAATTGCAGCACAAAAAGCAGGCTATAGACATAAAGACTTCTCTCCTACTAATGTGCTATAAAATATAGTCATGGAAGACTTTAGACAAAGTTGTGGAAGAGATTGTATTTTTATTGTGTGTTTGCGCAGAATTGGCACAATAGGGTTTAATCCATGGTATATACTCAGAGATTGCATCTAGACTCAGGTAGTCCTATAGGATCATAGTCCTCTGATTTTCCAGGTCAACGAACTGGTAGAACTCGTTTTAACACTCTTCTGCCCTGTTTGCCAGGGCTACTTTTTCCTGGAAATATAGGTGCAAGGAGGAGAGGGTTGGAAAACAAAGATAGAAGGGATCTGGATGAGCCTTGGACATGTCCTCGCACCATGGATTATTTATAATGTAAACACAGCTGTATGGAAATACAGACCTCCATTGCATAAGGAGTTAGAAAAGCAGGAGTTTCCAAGGCCTGTACTGAATAGGCATTAAATAGCAAAAAATTCAGTAATACAAAAAAATCTACTCTGGAATTTCAGGACCTACCTGAAATCCATGGAAGAGGACAGAAGGTCAGGCTTGCACTTTGGCAGGGCTTGCAAACTACATTGAGGGATAGGACACAGGTAGGACACATGTATTGCTACAGCAACATCAGGCAAGTAAATCCTCTGTCCTGTGACTTGGAATTTACAGCTCCTGTAGACTGAAGGCAAGCATCTCAGATGGAGATCCTTCTCAGAAGGAGTCTAGAGAGCCACGTCTTGGAAGAAACTTCTGTGGCATAGGTACAAAACTCTATTTAGAGACTAAACCTCAGCGGTACAATATCATATACAGGGCAGCAGTGGCCTATCTTGTTTTGGATCTGGTACTTTTTAATATTTTGACTAATGGCCTGAAAGACGAAGGAAAATATACTTATTAAATCAACAGCTGGTAACAACCTGTGAGGGATAGCACATCTAGGGAAGGGCAGGACAGACACCAATTTTGTTCTGTATCTCAGGAGTCCCCACACGAGCAGTCCTGCACCACGCAGTGCTGTCACCACGAGTGTGTGGAGACCCGGAGGCAGGTTCCATCCAGTCACTAGCAACAGCAGTGGCAATGTTCAGTAGAACAGCTGGGTGCTGGGTCATGACTGCTACAGCCCCCTGTACCCTGGTAAGACATGGGGATTTGCGAGGCAATGGGCACAGAGACAGCGTGTGCACTTAAGGTCACCACAGAAAAAACTTGGTCATCTAGAAGAGATTTAGCAACATACAGTGTGGAAGTAAATCACAAACTGAGATGTGCATACAAAGGCTGCTAGGTCAGACATGACCTGCAAGAACTTCCACAGCACTCCAGTACTTCTTTTATTTCCTTTATTGTTTAACTCACTAAGTTGTAGTGTGATTCATGTTAAGAACAATGGAAAAAGGGCTACCTGCATGAGTTCTCTCTCATTTTTATGTTTCCTGGAAATGTCTAGAAAGCAATGAAATTGATGCTTTAATATGCATGGAAATTTATGAAAACAACAGGATTTCATTTCCTCATATAATTGCTGAATTGATTTGCGTATGCAGTGAACTGCTCTGATTTTCTTAGTGGCAATAATAAAGCAGTGTCTGCAGTAATTTAGCAGGTGTTCACAGCTATTCTGAGTGTATGTAAAAGGTTACCACTTTGATTTAAAAGGTTCATTCAACCTCTTCTTTCACTTTGCAGAAGTATAATAGAAGATGAAAGGTTCAAGGTAATGAGAACAAAGCACATTTGAATCCAGGATATAATTTCTTCCCAGAAAGTCTGAGGGTTTTTTTCATATCTTTAGGATATTCTGATAAGAGTTGCTTTTTTCTTGCTTTTTTCTTTTCCTAATATCTAACTCTGCCTATCTCGAAAATTAAGTTTACATTTATGGCTCTAATATTTCTCAAGTGTATTCTACTTAAGTCTTATTTTTGTTCAAGAGAGACAAAATACATTAACTTCAGCATGAAACAGTTGCTATTCCCCATTCTTCCATTCCCCTTTTAAATAATTCTAAATGAAGAGCTATGTCAGATTGATAAATATAGGTGAATGAAGCCATTAACTCCACTTTTCTTGTTGGATTAAGACATACTTTTCTTGCATGCTTTATAACATGAATCTAAGGGCACTGTTTATGATAATACAGAGGGTCATACTGAAGGTGAATGAGAGGGGAAGTTAGTTACCAACACCACTCCACAGACTTTTCTGGTGTTTCTCTCTGGTGAACAGTTAAAATCCTTGTGTTGAGAGCTGTGTGAAATGCTTCTGGCAAGCCTCACCTTGCAGTTAAAGATTTCGTGACTTTTTAAAATCTTAGCCTGTGGTTTTCAAAGCTGAGAGGACTCCTCACACAGGTGATAGGCAGGAAATCCTCCAACAGCCTTCTCCCTCTTCACAGCAGAAACATAAGCTATTTTATCTCTATTTCCATTCCTGCAGGATACTAAGTGGGAAATACTGTCAGAGAAGTATATGATATGAGTTAGAAACTACAAAAGGAGAAGAGCAATCACTAAGAAATCTTCGTAGGTATGAGTTTCTTTAGAAAAGGAAAGATTTTGGTTAAGAACACAGTTCTTAAGATTCCTCAAATTGGTTTCTGGACCTCCTAAAGGTTTATTTTATAACACTGGAAGAGACTCTCAGGCCCAGACCATATTTAGTTTCCTAATTTCTAATTCCTTATGAGCACCTGAATTTCAAAGGAGCCTTTGGAAGGGGCATTTACTCTTTGTACTTAATTTTTCACATATACCAGATTGGGAGCAGCTAATCCTGCCAGCTTCCACAGGAATGTTGTGCAGTTAATGGCTTGCATTTCCATGAAGTGCTTTAATATGACAAGAAGAGTTATTACAGGTAGGTAGAGAAAAAACACTGGAGTCACTTCAGTCCATCAGCTTCTAAATATGTCCTAGAGATCTTATTGCTGTGTACATTAAAGCTTTAGCAGTAAAATCTCCCCTTGTTTGCTGAGCACAGTACACGTGACAGAGGCGAGTTCATGAAGTTCACACTTCAAACACACAATTTGTTCAATTGAGTCTCTAATAATTTGCCTTATGAAACCTGCTGGGGGTTTCTCATTTTAAGAGTTAAATTGATTCAGTCAAGTTAAAGGGAATCATGTATTTACTTCTGTTCCAAACCCATTTATTACTCTTCCATTTTCTATCAAGGCAGTGCACTGCAGTCCTATTTCACCATTTTACAGGGAATCATCCTGTTCTGCCTTCTGCCTTCAGTTCTGCCAGCCTTTCAGGAATAAATAGTGGAGAAAAGGGCATACCAGCTGGTCACCATGGAGAGAACCACACAGAGGTACTAATTGGGCACTGTGTTTGTGGTTTGAAAAGGACACAGATGTGAGATTTCTGGGACAGCACACATGGCAAAATACTAACATGGGGCAAGAGATGGAAATTCAGGACTGGAATAGGATGTCTAAATCCTTAAAATGGCCAGAGATCTTAGATAGAACTCAGTTGTTACATAAAAAATAGATTTCAAAGGAGCAATCTATTTCTGCTGATGGTTGAAATGACTCCTATCAATAATAGTTGCATCTGGGTATATAGACCCTGGAGTTCCAGATACCTTCCTTTGGAATTACAAGCGAGACCACAGAACTTGTACAAATTCATCTGTTAGAGGCATTGTTGCTGATGGAAAATTTACTGAAATGTTTGCTACACAATTTGGCCAGATTGACTGCAGAAGAAGAGTGCACACCTAAAAAGACTTTTTCAAAGCTGTATGACCATATTTTTGCATGGACCCTTAGTTCTCAAAATTAACTTGCAATTCTGTTGGTTTACACGGGACTTACAAATTCACAGTTCCCTCACATCACGTCACATCACCACTGACCTCTCTGAGGACTGCAAACACTTTTTCAATAATGAAGACTGTAATTCCAGGAAGAAGAGAGATTTCTGAAACTAGTGGGGTAGCTTACTGTTTTTTCCCAAGGCCTCTTTGCTTTCAAAATGCCATTTAACATAATACCACAAGATCAGACACTGCCATGAAATTGTCCTGCCAATTTTAGCTTTAGGAAGGTGAGTAGCTTGCAGAGTTACAGGCTGATTTTCTTTCTGTCTTTAGCTGAGCAGTAGATGTGGTCTGTGTTTCTCAGCTTCAGGCCAGGCACATGATTGTGCTGAAAGTTTTAAGGTGATGTAGTTTTATAGGCATTTTGAGATGAACACTTCCCCTTCCCTTTATTAAATCTTGTGATGCTACTAAGTCAGTGATAATGTTTATTCACAAAAAATAATATCTTTGCAATTGAAATTTATTTGAACATTTTGAATCACCTCCACATTCAGTGGAACTTGGTCCCAATGATCTTCAAATTATGGAAGTAGCCTTTATGTGAGGTGTTTCACTTGTTTGTAAGCCATTTTTGCACCATAAACATTTGTGTCATCTGAAGCATTCTGAAGCATTTTTTATCTTGCCAGAAATATCAGGTTTTGTCTATAATAAAACAGATCTATTGTAGAGAGGATGTGTCGCTACACTAAAATATGGGGCACAGAGCAAATGATCTTTCTTCTGATATGTCTCTTTATATAACCAGCGTTGTCATGACAACTACAGAGCAGAGTTGCGTTTTCAGTAGCAGACGCATGACTAAGGGCCTTTGTCTTACCGGTGAACATGTCTGCAATTCTCAGTCTCTCAGCAACAAAAACCACAAATAACCATCCCACACAATTTGTTCCTGCTCACAGAACTTTCTGTGTAAATGGCACATGACTTCTAAACAGGGAAAACTTTTGATTCTGCCAGCGCTTTGCACTTCAGAGCCAAAGCAGCTTTTCAGACCATACGAGGGTGCAGGAATGGCGATTGAGGGAGGAGCGGAGGAGCTGCCCACAACCTCCTCCCTTCTGCAATAGAGCAGATACCCCAATGCATGGCACCGATGGGATGAAGGAACCTACCATTCCCTTAGGTCCCTGATGAGTCTACTCCAATTTTGCAGTGAGAATGTGAATAAAAAAATACTTGTAGTAAGTTACAGAAATAAAAGCCTGGCAATTTAGGTGCTTCCTTCATCTCAAGGAACGAATTTTTATTCCTAGTGCCTGCAAACCTTATGTCTCAGTTGTGTCACTTTAAGGCTGCGGGCAATATACCTCCTTACTGTCACAGCTACTTTAATCAATGTTTTATTGATGTGTGTGAGATGATCCTCCCATGAAAAGAAGCACAGAGGGCAATCAGCATTAGCCAGTGACAGAGATGGAAACTAAGAATGAGCCTATGCTGCATTTAACTGAGCTACTGTGATGTCCTGCTTTAGTGGACAGTAGAGTGCTTTGACAAAGGGCTGAGTGAAATGGTGTGTTTGTAAGCTCGTGCGTTAGTTACAGTTCAGATTTATGGTGGACTCACATTAGTAGCCACCACTCTGGCTGGGTCTCACAAATTCCCTTGGTCACAGACTCATAAAATGGCTTGGTTGGAAGAGACCTTAAAGATCATCTCATTCCAACCCTCCTGACACCCGAGTTGACATCGGGATAAGCAGCATATACATTGGATACAATTTAAAAGGTTAGGCAACACCTGGGTCAGAGGCAAAATGGGAAATAGCTGAATATCACACTACTCACCACCACAAAAACAATATTAAATACATCAAAACAAGACCAGTAACCTTTGGGAGCTTTGTCTAACTACCACTGATTGTGTAAAAAACACGGAAGCTTGAAAGCATGGACAATGAAGTTGTGTAACTAGATTTTCTTTTATTTTCTAATAATCCAGTGGTGCAGTGCGACATCCAGCTCTGTCCTCACTGCCAAGAAACTGAGCTTGAAATAGAGGAATAGCCTTCCATATTATTCACTGTGCAGGGAATGGAACTTAAATAGCCAAAGTGTATTAAGGCCATCTCTGATTACAGGGCTTCTTTTTCCATCAAAAAGAACTCTATTATTCTGTGGAGCATGGCCTGTTGTAGTAGAATGCAGTGCTCTCAGTTCCTGTGTTATACAGGCAAAAACACAAGATCAGAAATTATTACCAGTCAGTTATCCCACAAAGCCATTTTCTGCTTCACTGTTTCCCACTAACACGTACAATATTGCAATATAACATGGATGATTACTATCCTAGAATCTTTTTGAGTAGCAGTCTAGGAACTTTTAAGACACCCAGCCACTGCTGACCCTCACCTGTCACTGCCTGTGACTTCACTGCGGTTTTGTTAGTTTGAGAATTTTTTGCTGTTTCATATTTCCTTCCTGTTGGTTTGCAGGCAGTAACTGGGAACTTGGGAACTGCTGCAACATATTTCGTATGAGCGTTGACCAACTCTGCTTTTGATCTTACCAAGAACAGGTGCCTGCATCTGGGATGGTCATGTTAGTCTCCTTTAACAATCAGCAGAGAGAAAATACGCATCTCTTGCTCTCCACAGACTGTGGAGGGAGCCAAGCTGTGTGTATCTGCCCAAGTAGGTATTATATTTTGTATCAGAATGAGTTCTTATTTTTATGAATGCTTCCTATGAATGCTTCTGGCTGGAAAGCATTAGCTTAAGTAATTACATGAAGCACAGAGCTGGAGTAGTTGTGCTAGGAACCATAACCTTTCTGCGCTTATCTGGCTTTGAGGCCCAAGCAAGGAGAAGCTTTCATGAAAACTCATAAGGATGACACCTGAAGCACCAAAATCAGGAGCAGAGCCACCTCTATTCTAAGCAGAGTTGTATTTTCCCCAAGTTTACACAGATTTAATGAATCCTGAACTTTGTGTGAACCCTGCAGGTACAGGTGCCAATCACAGCTTAGAGGGTCCCACAGCATCTTAAAATATTACATCTGGCAGGATAGAATAGCTTTGAGATCATTTCTATTGTCATGTTAACTTATTTATCAGTCATAAACACTGAAAGGAAATATTTATAAGTATAGATCTTTTCAAAAAATCTCCAGTATCCTTCTTAGATATGTACACAAATGAAGATGTATATTTCGAATATACTGATTGGGAACTCTGCACAGAAATAAAACATTTGCCAACTTCAGGAAAGTAGTGACAAACTTTTCAAGATTTGAAAAGCCCCAGATTAGGGATATACATGTCAGATCTGTGGTGTTTAGAAAAAAAGGAATTAACTGACTCTTTCCCACTTTCCTGACTGGCCTGGCAAGGCCTCTAACAGGACATAAAATGCCGAACACAGTTTGAGGAGACACTGGACAGGTTTTTACTCAGGCAGTAATTTCTTAAGAAGTTCTTTGCTTTTTGTGCCTTACTTTGAGTTGTTCCCCTTTGTTGATCAACCACTGCCACCCTTGACACTTCACTAATACCCTGCTGGGGAAACCATATATCATACAGATTCCACATGTGGATGGACCCAGGTGGCTACAGTCAGACAAAACAGAAGCTTATGGCCACCCTGTGGTGTTGAAATGTAATTAAAAGGGTTCCTCTCCTATCTGTTTTCAGAGTCGCTGCTGGGAGAACCCAGGGCAGGGGCCCATGCTGTGCCAGGATGCTGTGATCACTCCTTCGGCTCCACGCTGCTTGTGTTGACAGAAGGCAGCAAATCACAAGTCAGCAGGGCACTGAAAAGCTCCTGCGACTGCTTTCTGTTTGTATTAAGGTGTAATAAGCGCCCATGCGGAACCTTTGACCCACCCTGTCACCATGGGAAGGAAATAAAAAGGGAATTGCTCATTCTGGAAACCATTCTGGTTTGCTTTTACCCACCCCCACCCCCGCCCCCAAATTATAAAATGGTCTCACCCTGCTAACCAGGGCCTGCCTGGCACCCAGCAGAACCTTCCACCCTGACCCCAGAAGAGTCTTTTTCTGCTTGTAGCACTGATTTTCAGAAAAAACGTTGCCAAGGGCAGGTAGGACCCCACTTTCCACCCCAGCCAGGCAGTGGCAGCAAATCCAGCCTCTGTGGAAGGGGCCACAGAACTGAGTCCCACTGCCCCCCGCCTTCCTCTCCTTCCAAGGCCTGAAACACAAAATACAGCTCTTAGAGGGCATCTGTCTGAAGAAAATGATACCATGCACAGTCAGAGTGAGGGGCAAGGGAGAAGCTATAATTTACTTCTTGTTTAACATGGCCTAATTACGGTGGTTGGATGTGGCTGGCTGCTGGTGAATGCTGTGAAGGGTAGTGGGGACATGGGGCCTGCGTTGCTCGGGTTGAGGCAGGACAGCACACCTGGTGACAGGAGAAATGGACTGCATTTCCATTGAAGCAGAACTGTGTAAGGCAGTGCTTTGTAAGGCTCACTGTCACAGCTACACGCCGTATCTACGTGGCTGTATCATTCATTGCTATATTTATATGGTCAGATTTTGTCCCTTTCCATCCCTGGAAGGGTTCAAGGCCAGGCTGGATGGAGCTCTGAACAGCCTGGTCTAGCAGAAGGTGTCCTTGCCCATGGCATTGGTACAGAATGATTTTAAGGCCCCTCCCAACACAAATCATTCTATGATTCTGTGATTCCATGATTCCATATTTCTATGATTCTATGATTCCATATCAGGAACTGGAATTCATTTGTGCTTTTCTTCCCTTCTAGTTTAGAAACTATGTTTTCCATTTATATAGAATATTTTGTTTGAACTAGACATACAAGGTATCTTGCTGTCACTGTAAATCTGTGCAAGAACACTGTTCAGCACAAAGTACAAAAATGGCCTTGTCAAATGCTGGGGCTCCTCTTGCTCTTCATTTCTGAGGTATGGAGGGCTCTGGCTACCACAATTTATGTGTCATTAACTTCAAATTGTTGCTTCATTTGTGTAGCCTGTTGGCTGTTTATGGTACACAAGGCAGAGAGATATAAAAGTTTCTTCCAAAGAATTAGCTCTAATTAGAGATTCTCCTTATTTTATCTAGCTCTTGGATGAAAAAATATCAAAAGCTATGGGCGTGTGATTTCATGTGCAGTCTAAATTGCAGGTATTGCTTGTGCAGTGTGACTCACAGGGAAAAAGACATTCTGGTGTGCCAACACTGCCAATATGCAATTAACAGGACAAATTATGTATACAGGTTTGAAAGTGGAGCCAGTCATGCTATAATCTGCTCTTACATGCCATATTATCTCCTTTCCCTCCCAACCACCTTCTCTTCCTCAATTTTAATAAGAACCCCATTGTCATAGAAAACCAGTGACGGAAGCATAACTTGGAACAAGACTGGAATTTGTTGTGGGATTTTATGGAAATGTATGGGCCTACACTAAGGAGTGCTTCAAGAAGTACTCAATTCTACCATCTCTCCCCTGACTGAATTGGCTGGGGTTTCTTTGTAAACTTATGAAAAAGAACTCTAAAATGCTCTGACACTTTCAGATAAATGACACTGCTTCTTCCCATCAGATGAGCCTTAGGAGGTCAGTTACATGTTGGGAGCTTAGTTGAGGAGTGTTTTCTGCCTTAATGGAAAACAGCTGCAGAGGCAAACCTGCCAAAGCTGAGTAGGATATCAGCAAATCTGCACTATATAGGGTAATTACTCACTTCTGGAGGAAGACAACAAATAGAAAACCCCTTCCTTAAATGCCTCCAGGGCCTCAAAGAAAATTATGTAAACTCAAAAGCTGAATAATGGAGATTCCAATACAAACCTCCTCTAGCAAGAGCCCAGTAGGGAAAAGACAAAATGGTTTCTCAGGTGTGAGGCTATGGGATATCTGGGAATATTTATCTACACCATGGAAATACATGCCAGGTGTGAACTCTCCCAACGAGCCCCACACTGAGTATGGCAGCTCTGTTACTGAAGCATTAACCTCAAGCAGGGAAACAGCAGGAAATACATGGTTATTGTGTGATCAAAACTTAATCAGCTACAGCTATCACTTGGTGCTCATCTGCCTGTGTCTGTGAATGTGTTTGTGCCAGCTGCAGCAGTCCAGGAGGAGCCCACTAGTGGGAGTCACTCCGGTGGGTTTGGCCAGTGCTTCTGGCCAAAGTGAAAGATGTGGAGAGCTGGTGACAGTGGGGAACACCAGCTGGAGAAGCAAAATACACCTGTGAGCAATTCAGAGACACCATTGGAGGCAACAGCAGGGGGAAAAAAACTTGTTGGAACAAGGCCAGACCAGAGTCACTAAGCTGATCACAGGCCTGAAACACCTCTCCTATAAAGACAGGCTGAGAGAGTTAGGGGCTGTTCAGCCTGGAGAAGAGAAGGCTTTGAGGATATCTTAAAGCACTTTCCAGTACCTAAAGAGGCTTACAAGGAGGCTGGAGAGGGACTTTTCACAAGAGCCTGTAGTGATAGGATGGGGGGATTGACCATAAACTGAAGGAAGGTAGGTTTAGATTAGATATAAGAAAGAAATTCTTTACTAAGAAGGTGGTGAGGCAGGAAGAGAGATTGTGGAGTCCTCCTTCCTGGAGGTCTTCAAGGCAGGCTGAATGGGGCTCTCAGTAACCTGGTCTAGTGGAAGGTTCTCTGCCCATGGCAGGGATGTTGAAACTAGATTATCTTTAATGTCCCTTCCAACCCAAACCACTCTATGATTCTGTGATTTAACAATTCTATGAAAAGTCTTTCACCTTCATTTATTAGAAGATTTTTACAATTCTCAGTGTGTGAAGCAGACTTACTTACTTAAGCTATCCCTTATCTTAAGATACATATCAGGACTTTCTTCATTTAAAAGTAATATCCTGACTCAATGAACATGGTCATGCCATCTGTCATATGATCATGTACTCCTGTCCTGAGACTGGCAGCTCTCCCAGTGGTGCCTTGCCTGCTGTGAGCAGCTACACAGGGTGAGCTTGGGGGAAGCTGAGCCCCTCAACACACCCTGCAGCAGAACTCTTTTCTCAGGATTGTATCTCAGGGCCATTCCGCAAGCAACAAAACATACTGAATGTAAAGGACTTTTATTGCTTTATTCTTCTTTAAGCATGGAGTAACTGTGTGACTGGAGAAACAGTCAATAATAAACTCTTCTCACTGTCTGCCAAGAGAAATGTCAGTGGGAGCCAATTTTCTTCGCTGTGAAGATTGTTAGTGTTGTCCACCCAAACTTGTCACACCAGCAGCAATATCCTAAAAACATTTAGAACTTCTAGTGTTGTAAGAATCACAGTGAACCTACAACAAAAGTAATTTGTACATAATACCTGCCACTGTGATGGGTAAGATAGCACCATGGAAAATCACTGCTAGTGCCAAATGCCAGCACAACCCCTGGCTGGGAACAACTGACCTGTAATTTTAAGGGATAAAGCCAAAATATTATTCTGCAGTAATTTCTCAGCATAAAACATGAAGTCAAGTCCAGACAATTATGGCCTCAGGATAGGCTGCTTAAAAGTGTCAGAAACATAATGAAAAAACAGTTATATTTGTTCCAGTGAAAATGACAAAGTTTTGCAAATTCATCTGTAACACCTGGAGTTTGAAATGAGAAAATTCAGATAGATCAGTACTTGCAACCTCCTGCTCCATTTGCCTCATACCTCTTACAAATTTTTAATAGCTTCCCTTGTCTGGTTACAATATCTCATAACCTGTGTAATATATATTGGCCCATAGATTCCTCAGTGCAAAAGAACAACGTTCAGAAAGATACTGTCTGGAAGCCTGATTGTTTTTATACATTTTCTTCTAGCTGCTGTTTCCAATTCATAAGATGTCATGTGAAAGTGAACTCTGTTTCCTGTTGAAAAAATTTCTGTGGGCCTATTGCCATGGAACTTGGTCCCCTTTCATTTGAAATGGAAGTCTTCTCTGCAACTGGCAGGCATACCTAGGAATGGATGATTTTTTTACAATAGTTTTATAAAGGAGTTTCTGAAAACAGATTGGATTCAATTAATGAAAGTTCCTAAACTAATTTTGAGCAAAGGGATAAATATTTTAGATTGCTGGATGGATGGGTCACCTCCTTTTGACAAAAGTGTCTTGTTTTCCCACTACTGTTAGCTTTTAATATTCAGTTGCAGACATTCAGGCCAGCTATGCTGATGCCCCAGAGGAAGAAAAATCAGCTATGTATTCAGGTCTATTGCAAGTGCAATTTTGTTTTATTGCTTACATACTCCAGTCCTGGAATAAAGGAGGTTCAAGAGATGCTTCCCGAACTCAGCTCTGACCACAGGACAGAGATCAAACTCTCTGCATCCTTATTATCCTAGAACAGCCGCAGTGTATACGTAGATAGGAAATTGCTTTTAATAAAATCCAGAACCAAAGCTACCAACACTGTCTAGCATATCTTTCTATTTCTCCCTACACTAGGAAGTTTGTAAAACCATGACTGCCAGTACTATCTGGTGCTACAGGCTATAATCAAGTGCTTAAAACTGCCTCTGGTCTATTGTTGTGACTGTTTTCAGAGTGACCAAACAGCAAATTTGTGGGACTGACATTTGTGCAAAGAAATCTCTGTTCTCTCTTTTTAGAAGCTGATTCTGACATGATTTAGTTTTGCAGAGGTGAAAAACTTCTTTCTCCCCTTCTTTCTTCCTCTACAATTTGATGCTGATAATTGAGGTTTGTCAAAAAAGGCAATGTGCTTATTTATGTAAAGGCTAGGTGCTAGGTACTGGAAGTAAAATTTTCTTCTCAGAAACAAGAGATGACTGTTTGTTCTACGTGCTCTGGGTGTCATTACTCAACATTAAGAGGTGGTGCAGCAGATGCTGAGTATGCAGGAGCACTTTCAGGCACCCCACTCTGCAGACTGATTGTAATCTATTTGAAGCTACTTCACATCTCCTCTGACAAACTGACAGAGAAGTGAATGAGAAAAGAACCCAATCATTTGGGATCTTGGGTACAGAGCTGAAGCGAGCTCTTAAAAAGCCCGTATATTCTCTTTGTGCTTTCAAGTGGTGTCTAAAACAGAAGAAAAGCCAGGTAATGCTGGAGGACTACAGCAATGGGGAACAAAGGCACGAACATCCTTACACCGCCGAGGATCGTTTACTGTAACAAACCAAGTCTTTTTTACACTCTAAACTCAACAGAACTTAACCGAAACCGAACCGAAGAAAGCAGTCATTGTCTGCTGCGGCTGTGCTGTTGCTGCCCTGGCGTCCCTTTACCCAGTCAGCTCTGTTCACACGCTCCACGCATCTCCCCAGCCAACCACTGCCTCACCCTCAACCCAACCCCAGCCAGCTCCCAACCCACCGCCCGATCCGCAGCTGGGAAGGGCCCAGAGCGCCTTTCGGTGAACAGAACTTAACCATTTAACAAAGGTAAAAACGATCCTTATTCTCCTTTCCCACAGAGGACAATACTCGGAGGTGGATAAGCAGGCTAATACACAGTGGTCGAAGATTTCCTGCTGACTTTGCAGCCCAAAGGAGGATCCAGTGCCCAGGGGACCATTGGTCTTTCCTCTGAACCTGTAAGACTCTGCTGCCCTCCGTGACACCTTTTTTTCCCTCAAGAATTCAGATAAGGGAAGAAAATTTGCTTTTGCTCTGGCTCTGTGCAAGCAATTTCTCCTTTCCCTTTGTACAAAATGTTTTCTTCAGCCAAGATATAAAGGAGTGTCCTTTCATGTCTATGTCAAGTGAAATATCATGGAAGCTCTTTTTATGCATTTTGTTTATTATTGCTGGAGCATGAACACACAAAGTCACCAAATTTATGTATTATTCTTTGCATTTCTACTTCATTAGCAATGGGAACTGATTTGAATGCAAGTAAAACTAGAGACAGCAATTTCATAAGGCTAATATCCATCAGGGTAAAGAAAAGCTAATTCATCAAGAAATTTTGCTTTTTCTAGAAGCTGAGTCTGTTTTGTTTCCTTAACCCTTCACTGATAGCTACAGGATTTTTTTTTTTTTTTTTTTTTTTTTTCAGTATAGATTATGTTAGCAAATTGGTCAAGGCCCCAGATGCAGTGCAGATTGTGCAGGTTGCCCTGCCCAGCCCTGTGTGGAATCCTGGCTTAGAGGGCAATTGCCTCATGGTGCCAGATCAAACACCATCAGTGCCTCCAGAGTCTCTCTATGCACCCATCACTCATCACTGTCCTCCCAAAGTGAAGCCTTCAGTGCTTCAGATGGGTTCAGCCTATCTACAGGTACTGTTTCTGCAGTTTTACTGAGTGCAAATCAGCAGTGGAAGCTGCATCACTGAAACTGAATGGAAAAGCAAGGGAACGTTGCTATGAGCCCATATCAGGAACTGGCTGGGTTTCTGTGTTACTTGAGCATAATGTGAAAGCAAAATAAGCGTGTTTCATTCATGGTATGGTATAAAACTCTCACTACTCTAGTTTTCCCACACCTCTGTTCCTTTCACACATAATTCACAGATAAACAAAACCGCTGCCAAATCTAAACCAGCGTAATTACAAAATCCAACCCCTGAATGAGTGTCTGGACAAAGTCCAGGTCCTTAAAGGTATGAAAGCACTTTGGCTTTTGAGTACTTACATTTTTTTCTAGGGCTCAAATAAGTTGCAGGCTTCCGGATAGCTTTTCAGTTTGGCCATATGCTGCTCTTTTTGCGTACTTTAAAGCTTCTTCTGCATTAGAAATATTGATTTTTCTAGACAAAACAATGCAATAAATCATGTATAATGCATTTGACTGTGCGCCCAGCAGTTTTAAGATTTGTCATTTTATTTGGTTGTGCTTATAATCCAAACTAGCCATGACTTCTTCAGGCCCTATGGACCAAATCTTAAGGAAACTAAATAGGTCATATTAACATACTAAGGATAATTATTCCAATTAGAAAATAAGTGGCCACTTCTTTGCTCTTCCTTGATTGTCCACAGAGTAAATCAATCAGGGGTGGAAAATTTTATGCAGATAGATTGGAGAATAGGGCACATTTGGGTATGATCCCTACTTATGTTACAGTTTGAGCCATGGGCTGTCATTTGGGAGACTGTGGAACACTTTCCAATTAAGCCAGCAAAGATAGTATTGACATAGTTAATGGCACTTCTGCAAATATTAAAAAAATGTTAAATAATATATGCCAAACTAAGCACTTTAATGGAACTGATAAAATGACCATGTTGAAGAAATCTTTTTACTTGGTTGCAACAAAATGGCATTGTTGAAATGAAATGAGAAAATCAATGTATGAATTAAGCTTTTCACAAAACTTGATGTGTTTCCCTGAAATGTCTTTGTTCCAGCACAATGGTCCCTTCTAATGAAAAAAAAAAAAACATGCCATGAGATTTTTGCATCATTTCTCATGTTGGGTTTGTAGCTCTCACATGATTTTTGAAAATTTCACGTCTTGTTCTATTACAAAATTATTCTTTATTTTGTACTCCAAAAGATAAAGAGAAAAGACTTTCTCCTTTCTCATTAAAAAAAAGTGTCTAAAATACATTGGGAGGTTTAATTTAAGAAAGAAATAATGAGAAGGAACTCCATTGTTATGCAGCTTGTGTATGTGCTATGCAGCGATGAGCAAAGTGACACATGACGAATGTCTGCTATGAAAAAGTAAAGTCAAGGGACAAATTCTTGTGAGTTTTATTTGTAGTTCCTTGCAGATGAAGGAATTTATTTTCTTTACATAGCCAAGATAGAGAGGTTTGCCAATAATCATTTAAATCTTCAGTTGCTGAGATCTTCCTAGTGTTGAGTCAATACCAAATTTTCAAGTCAGCCAAATCTGACAGAGGCTTGAGCAAGTCTGTCCGCTAATTCCAGACCCAGAGTGGGTGACTCCAAGCTTAATGGAGAACCTCATATTTACCTGCTACTCCTCCACTGACTCTGGTGTTGTTTTGTATGGTCCAATGACTTTTGTTATTGACCCTAAACCTGTCTTAGTT